>WBZZ01000950.1:0-12500 GCA_019918135.1 Paulinella micropora | reverse complement strand
CTGCATCAGTACGCCTCAGATATAGTATTATTATTATTATTATTATTATTATTATTATTATTATTATTATTATTATTATTATTATTATTATTATTATTATTATTATTATTATTATTATTATTATTATTATTATTATTATTATTATTATTATTATTATTATTATTATTATTATTATTATTATTATTATTATTATTATTATTATTATTATTATTATTATTATTATTATTATTATTATTATTATTGGACACCGTGATAGCCCAGTGGTCAAGCTACCATCTGGGCCCTGTCGCCAGTTCGATTCCCGTCGGTGCCACCAGTATTTTCATTGAACATACCGCTCCGTCTGGACCAGTATTTTCATTGAACATACCGGTCCGTCTGGAAGTGTTGGAACTGCCCTTGCGGGGGTGTCATTAGAGCTTATCGTCAATTCTTCGTACTCCCCTCACGGGTGAGACGATGGAGGCGCATGTGCAGAAATGCATCAGCCATTGACAGAGAAGCACTATTATTATTATTATTATTATTATTATTATTATTATTATTATTATTATTATTATTATTACTATTATTATTATTATTATTATTATTATTATTATTATTATTATTATTATTATTATTATTATTATTATTATTATTATTATTATTATTATTATTATTATTATTATTATTATTATTATTATTATTATTATTATTATTATTATTATTATTATTATTATTATTATTATTATTATTATTATTATTATTATTATTATTATTATTATTATTATTATTATTATTATTATTATTATTATTATTATTATTATTATTATTATTATTATTATTATTATTATTATTATTATTATTATTATCATTATTATTATTATTATTATTATTATTATTATTATTATTATTATTATTATTATTATTATTATTATTATTATTATTATTATTATTATTATTATTATTATTAATTATTGGACACCGTGATAGCCCAGTGGTCAAGTTCTACCATCTGGGCCCTGTCGCCAGTTCGATTCCAGTCGGTGCCACCAGTATTTTCATTGAACATACCGGTCCGTCTGGAAGTGTTGGACTGCCCTTGCGGGGGTGTCATTAGAGCCTATCGTCAATTCTTCGTACTCCCCTCACGGGTGAGACGATGGAGGCGCATGTGCAGAAATGCATCAGCCATTGACAGAGAAGCACTATTATTATTATTATTATTATTATTATTATTATTATTATTATTATTATTATTATTATTATTATTATTATTATTATTATTATTATTATTATTATTATTATTATTATTATTATTATTATTATTATTATTATTATTATTATTATTATTATTATTACAATCCCCGAAGATAGCTCAATAAAAATTGGTAATACAACCAGACACAAATCCCCAAAAGAGAATGATGTCTCGTTATATTAGCTCAGTGAAGCCGAAAAGAAAACGGCAACAGACCAAGGTTAAAATGGCATTAGGTCAAATCCTGCCAAACGATATTGAAAATAATGGGAAAAAACTAGGTGCACCTGACACCAGAAAAAGGATACTTTTTACCGGCTATCCGGGGGGTGATGCCTACAGTACCCCTTCCCGTTTTTATGACGGAAATATGCAATATTTTCGTCATATAATTGCTGATTTCTTTCTGCACAAACGCTACGGGGTGTCGCAACTAAGTGCATTAACCCACGGATAGACGGTGCAGTGGATATATAAAACGCATACGCCAGACACGAGTCAACTATAAATCTCCAGCCTCGTTTTTGTAAATAAAAACTCCTCCTTCCACACTTGTTGTCCCCCCCGTAACTTAATTCTGAGGCAGTATGTCAAGAACAAATAGTATTACTATTGCAATAAAAGCAGCGTTATAATTTTTCTCCTTCTCCAAAAACACTTCCGATCAGTAAATACATTGTCTTTTAATAACATACCCTTGTATTCAATCGGTTACCTTAATATAGTACTAGGGGGCCAGACCTAATAACTATATCCAAAGCCGGGGTGAGTGAGCCCGACCATGCGATATGCCGACACAAGTAGAGACGGACCGTGCTGGTATGACGATATTAAGTATATCCAAAGAAAAAAATTTAATATGTCTACTATGAGAACATTTTTTGAGAACATCACCCTGGATACTTGAAGCAGGGTCGTACCAGGAACACCATCGCTAAACTCACAAGCGATCCCCTTATACGGTGTCGTATCCATTTGCCGATTGACCCTCGCACTCATACGTTGCGATAAAAATGCCAAGTAACAACAATGGTATAAAAACATTTTAATAAGACATGATCTGACATGGGCACTATGAGATTAATCCACATGCAGCTTTCAATGTCCGACGCGTGATAAAAGAAAAAAATGTCACTTACTGCCTTCGTCGCCTTGCGCGAACCCCTTTGCCAGGTGGCGGGCCGCCAACAAAAGTCAAATCAAACTTCGACTCCTCCAGAATGTCCCATATTTTGTTAGGGATGGCGCCCAAAGATAAGTCAAAAGGAATATCAAGCACTCCTCTAGGCAGTGACTGAATAGTCCACGCAGTGTGGTCTTTGTCTCGAAGGGTAATAGTATCATCCCATGTCTCGAGATTTTTCGAGTCTTTGTACACCGGTAAATATTGTCTAGCTTTTGGATCCTCAACAGGGTCCATCCTTCTCCAAAAATGGAGTACCGGTTGTATCGTTTTTGCTGCTAAGGATCTCTTCGATGTCCGTGCTGCCCGTGTAGTCTGCGGGACCGCCACAGCTCGCATGAGATAAAGATCTGAGAGAGTGTCATCGGCAACATGAGATTCTGCCGGTCTCAACAGATAAAAAGCGTCTCGGACCCACTTGATGGCCGCAATCGCCTCTCCTTCCTTCCATCGCACATGTCGAATGTCCACATTACCCGCGTTCGGGTTAGTGTCCTTCTCCCCTCCTCCTCCATGGACATCCGTCGCTCGCATCGACCTTGCCACCTTCCTCGGTTGGTCGAAGATGAGATCGTTTTGCGCTCTCCTCCTCTGCGCCTCCGTGAACTTCTCCTTCGTACCGCCGCGGACTATGGGGGCTTTAGACTGAGTCCCCGCCGCGCTTTTGCGGTTTGAGTCTTCCTTACTCTCCTTCTCGGTCTCCTCCTTCTCCGTGACCGGTGCCCGATAGGCATTCTCCTCCTCTAAGGTATCCTCCTTCTGTATAGGCGGTACCTCTTGGAAGTCCTCCTTCATCCGTTTCAACGCCTCCTCAACGGATTCATCCTCAAGTAAGAAGGGGTCATATTTGATCAGCCTTCAAACATTCACGATTTGCACCTTCCCTCTACCCCTGATCTTATAGTTCAGAGGTCCCATCTGATCCATGATCTGGTATGGTCCTTTCCGGTGGGTAAACAGCTTAGAGCTAACCCCCTTGGGTACTTGAGGATGGTACAGGAGTACAATATCCCCAACCTGGAAACGGACTTGATCTAAGTGCTCCGCCTCCCTGTGCTCCGCCTCCCTGTGCGCCGCAACTATTTGTTCCGCCTCCATCTTCGCTCTTAGTCTCATCCCGAACAACTCATCCTCATCTGCCCAAGTGTCTTTTGGATGCAGAAGTGAGGTTGGGATATTAGGCTCTCGGCCGTAAACCAATTGATATGGCGAGACTGAGCTCCTGGCTCCTCCTAATGCCGATGAGGGTAGACAGTTCATTGCAAAGGCAAATGAAGGTGCTGCCTCCACCCAGGCTCTCTGATTCTCCTTCTTCATACAGTACATCTTAAGCGAGGCTTTGAGAGGTCTATGTACCCGCTCGATCTTGCCATTCGCTCTCGGGTTATAGGCAGTAACATATTGCCATTTCATCCCGTAGTACTTAGATAGTCTGTCGATGACTTCATTATTAAAGTCAGAACCTCGATCAGAACATATCTTTCTAGGCACTCCGATCTGCGAGACGATCCTATCGATCAGAGCCTCCGCAGTTGTCTTGCCTGTAGCGTCCTTAACAGGAACAACCCAGACATAATTGGTGGCTCGATCTATTGCGGTAAGAAGGTATCTGTACCCTTCTGCCGATTCGGGGAAAGGTCCCACATGATCGATGTGTAAAAATTCAAACATCCCGTCGTGTAACGGGAATGTACCGATCAGGCCAAAGTTCGCCTTCAGCGGTGTCTTTGTGGTTTTGCATGGGATGCATGCGTCCACTTCCCTGTCTATCTCCTCCTTCATCCCTTTCCACCAAAATCGCCTCGCTATGAACCAATGAGTTCTTTGTCGACCCGGATGTGCCAGTAAGGGGCAGTTATGGGCTGCGACATATATAAAGCGCCTCAACTTCTCTGGTAC
Source organism: Paulinella micropora (assembly GCA_019918135.1). Classification (NCBI taxonomy): domain Eukaryota; phylum Cercozoa; class Imbricatea; order Euglyphida; family Paulinellidae; genus Paulinella; species Paulinella micropora. The sequence continues at coordinate 8,178 of WBZZ01000950.1, read as the reverse complement.
CCAGAGAGTCCATTTGTCAGGCTGTGATGCAAATTTGCCATGCTGGCCCTTGTACCACAATAGCCCATCTCTCCACGCCATCTCCTTCATCTGATCTTTGATCTGTGGAGTCTTTTTAAGCTCATTAGGGTTCTTGTATAACGTTATGAGCTCCTTGAACTCCGGATCCGTCGCCTGTTGCTGCCTCCACGCGGTAGGCGAGGCGATATGAATAGTACCGTCCTCCAACCTTACTCCTACCCTTTCCGGGTCTTCATCAAGCTCGCTTCGATTTTCCTGTGGAGGTTCAGTACAGACCTCAGTCGTCTCCTCCTCTTCTTTTATATTCGCCTTCGCGTTCTCGTATGCCTCATAAGACCACTCAGCGTCTTCGAGAACATGCGCCTCACAGCATATGCCATGCTCCGGCCTTGAGGACTATATCGTAGACCCGTGCGGTCATAACGAACGCCTCTTGCCATCTGCATCGCCTCTATGTGGCTCACCTCGTATACCTTGTCCGTGGACAGGTCCATCATCTCCACTGATGATACGAGAGCCGACACCTCCGACTGAAACTCTAGCCTGGAAAGGCTATCAGCGATTACGTTTCGCTTTCCCGGTAAGTAGACCATCGTGAAATTGAAACATGACAAGAAAGCTTGCCACCGCGCCAAACGGCCGGTTTGTTCATGATTCATCAACCAAAGAAGGTTGTGATGATCGGTCCTAACCGTGAATAGAGGTCCTCCCCACAAGTATTCTCTGAGCCTCTTGAGAGCCCATACTACTGCCAACGCCTCCCTCTGTCGCGTGCAGTAATTTCGCTCCGCCGCACACAGCTTTCTACTAATAAACATGATCGGGCGCAACTTTTTCTCCTCATCTTCCTGTTGCAGCACCGCGCCAATCGCAAACTTAGATGCATCCGTGTCGACTACGAACGGCTTCGTAAAGTCGGGCATCATAAGTACTAATCCGCCGTCCTTGGGATCTTTGTAAATGAGATCTTTGAGCGTATTAAACGCCTGCAAAGCCTCCTCATCCCACTTCTCAAAGTCTCCAAATCAATCATCTTCTCCAGCTTAGCCCGAGTTGCACCCCAATCGGGTATGAACTGGCTGTAGTACTGTGCCATCGCAAGAAAAGAGTGTAACTCTGTGCGATTCTTTGGCAACTGTCTACTCATGATCTCCTCCCTCTTCTCACGCGATATCGAGACCCTATTATGAGAAATCTCGTAACCCAAATACGTCACACTTGTCCTGGCAAGCTGACATTTCTTTAGGTTGCATTTCAGGCCAAATGCTCCGATGCGCCTGAAGACATCTGACAAGTGATCGATATGCTCTTCCATTGTGTTAGAGTATACGATGATGTCATCGATGTAACAAAATGCATATTCTCCCGCCTTCTGTCCTCTCCTTCTCATAAAACCATCCTCCGACTCGTCATATTGACCGCTCAACATCTTCTGCATCGCCTTCTGAAAGAGCCCCGGGGCCTGTTTGAGTCCCATTGGAAGCACCTTCCACTGGTATATTTCCATACCCACAACGAATGCAGTCAGCCATCTGGATTTCTCGTCCAGTGGTATCTGCCAAAAGCCGTTCTTAAGGTCAATGACCGAATAGAATTTAGCATTCCGCAGCACCCTTCTGCCTTCTTCTAAGGTCGGCAGAGGATTTCTCTCTTCCTCTAGCACCTTATTCACACGGGCATAATTGATCGTCAAGCGCCATTCTCCTCCTGGCTTAGGGACGATTTTCGGTTGAGAGACAATTGGAGATGTAGATCTCTCAATAAAGTCCTCATCGAGCAACTGTCTCACATTCTCCTCCGCTATTTTTGCCTCATGCATGCTCAAATTTGCCCTCCGTGGTGCCGGAGATGGCTCCGCACCCGGTATCTTGTGAATGACAGCAGTGAAGTCATCCGACTTTACACCACCTGCCCGAGGAGTCGAAAATTTCTCTGTACGCCTCCATCTTAGCTTTGAGAAACGCCTTCTCTCTCTCCGAACCCACTCCTTCTTCTAAAATTTTCCGCGCCGCCGCTTGGAAATCTTCCTCCGACATCTTCTTATGCTCCTTGAGGGGCGCTAAGTCCTCCTCCAAACTCAAATCTTCCTCGGACAAATCGTCTAGTCCCGTTCTTTCATACGTGACTGTGTCCGGTGACCCAGCCCGACAAGCATATCAATAAGGTTCGCGTATTGTATCGGAGCCTTACGGGTGTAGAAACCATCAAAGCATGTGAAAGCTTGAGGTATCAATTTCAACGTGTCCTGGGCTCTGAGCTTTTGCTTGTATGCACTGCTCTGCTCCCGAGACCCGAGTCGACAAGCCACCACTAACTGTTGCTTGCGAGAAGGAACAGGTATAGGATGATCAATAAGCCGGTCCCTTATCTCCTGTGCCCAGATCGCCTTCTCATTGTATGGCAGAATGACAGTATACGGCTTGTTACTCTCAAATAGAGTCCGTAGACACTTTTTCACTTCAGTTAATGAGCGCGGCCAGGTAGGCACATCGCCCCAAAAGTTCGTGATAAAAGTTTTAATGTCATCCGCTGGAGTATCGGGGATACGCCCCTTCCTCCTTGGCACAAACGCCTCTTCTCATCTGACACCTTCGCATGGTAACAGTAGCCATTAGTAATATGGACATCTGCCCCGCCACCTTCTGCGAATCTGGCCAACGACGGGCACTGTTTCGCAACACATATTATCTCCTCATTACGCGCTACGACTAAGTCATCAATAGACTTTCTGTCCCATGCGGGAATCGTAACCGTATACGCCTGCATCTTCGTCTCCCAATTGTCGGTCCAGGTCAGTTCCTCCGGCACTGTGACATAGGGGTGTACATAGGCTTCAGTTGCCTCATGTACGAAGGCCAACTTTTTCCTCTCCGTTGCTAGACTCAGCTCAAAAGCCTCGTATGAGTCAGTAGCAGTCATCGGATTAATATCCTCCTCCTCTCCATTCTTCACTCCATAAATCACCCGCCGTGCGGCGCAATCGATCACAGCCCCCATCGTAGCCAATTGGTCATACGACAGCAGGATTGAACCGTGGTAATCGGGGACAACATAGAGGTCCGCACGATATACTCGACCGGATTTCAATTTGAAAATTAATGTGACGATGCCCGTAATTTCCGTACGGCTGCCTACCCCTTTTAGGGTCCCCTTTGTTTTTCTAATGTTTTTGTCCACCCATGTCCGGTGACTATTCAAAAACTTCTGGCCGACAATATTAATATTCGCCATCGTATCATTACCAACTTTTAATGTGGTTTGTAAAGTTTCACAAAAGAGGTCAGTGTAGCATAGCGCGTCTGGTCTATGTAAACTAGCCGCTAGCACATGAATTTTTCGTTCTAGGGTTTTGAGTCTAAGCTCAAGTTCCTTGTCCTCTTCTCGTTCTTCCCCCTTTTCCGCCAACTTAACTTCTTGAGTCTCCGGGGCTTCCGGTATCTCGAGTGTCTTTTGGACAGAGTCTGGTACACCGAGTGTACTCGTGTCTATAGCGAAGACTATTGAGTCCTTTGGCGGGGGTACGGTCCGCTGCTTCTTCGTAGGAGAAGCCTTTGGTTTCGGCTTCCTCTCCTCCATCGCCTTCTTCGCCTTCCTATTCGCATCATTTATCATATTAGCTCTCGAAGGATGAACTAGCAAGTGCTTACCTTGAGGCTTGTGAGGCTGTGTGCCTTCACCTTCACAGCTGGGAGGAACGGAACCGTTCGTATCCTGTTCATCAACAGTAGGCATAACTGTGACTGTCGGATTAAAAAGAACAGTTTTTATCTCCTTCTCTCTCTTCTTTTCCTCTCTCTTCTCCTCCCGTCAGTCTACGACGACAACACGCTCACCTGAGCCGGTGTCTTCGTCTTGACGTCCCCCCTCCGTAGCGGTATAAGCTTGCTGGGGGTAGTTGGAGCTGGAACTGGTGCTATAATTCCAGTATCCGTGTCCTCTGGGAGGGCGCGCTGGGGTCCGTCCTCCCCTTCCACGAAAGCCTCGTCCTCGTGGTGCCGCCCCTCTTGGTGTCCCTCGGGACCCTCGTGACGATCCTCTCGTCTCTCCTCCTCCTCTAGTCGGCGCCTTTGATCGGCCCGATGTCTCTCTCTTCTCCCTTCTCTTCATTCTGTCAAGGAAGTAAATGATGGCCTCCCGGAACTCCGCATCCGAGACCATATTCGCATTCCACCTCCCCTCCTCCAACTCCTTCTTGTACATGGCGTACATGGTCTTTTTCATGCCTTCGAGCTCTCTAAGGAAAAGATTTCGCTGCCTATCATCAAGAGAGTCGTGGCTGAAGAGGCAATTGCCTACTCCTTTCTGTGCCTCATGCTTGCAAGCCATGTATGAAAAATAGCGGTAGCACGGCGTCGGCTCATCTCTCCCCCTCTTGAGACCTGCCGTTCGAGTTGCATGTGCTGCTTGAGCACCTCCAACCCCCTGTGTCGCGGCACTGGAGAATGACTCGGTGGCCGTGTCCAATTCGGAACACGCGTCGAGCACCTCCTTGAACAGGTCGCCCGGCGGAGTAGCCGCTACAGTCCTCTCGTAGATATTCGTTTCTAAAAAATCCGCCGTCTTCACCGCCGTGAAGGTCGGACAGGACTGTATGATCCTTGCGAGCTTGCTCGGGTGTCGTGTACACAAAGCACTCAGGAAGTACAAAATGATAGACTTCCGGCTATAAAAGAGCCCGTACTTGGCGCTGACCTCAGTGAGGATCGCTGCCAACCTCGTGCCAATGCCCAGCCCTTCGTTCACCTCTTGAAAAATCTCAAACCCAATCAAAGTACCAGTGCACAGGTGCTGATACCCATGAGTTTTAAAGTATTGCAAGAGGACGGCAACTGGCACCGTGCATTGCAGGTCTGAGGCTGCTCTCCTAGCCGCCACCTCTACCGCTCTCATCGCCTTGTACTCCCCAACATCAAACCCTTGTGTGATGATTGATGGGTCCAACAAGGTGTACAACGCCTCATACTCCTGTGTTTCGTCCGTTGGATGCTGCTTCATACAAGCATCAATTCTTCTGAGCTTGTCTCGAAGGTTCGCATCCGTGTCCTTCTGACTCGCTGTCTCTGCATACAGCGTCAGAGCAGTGGCATCGGACTTTGTATATTTTTGGAAGGCCTGTATGATAGCCTGTCTGTCCTTTTTGTCATTACTGTTGACAATAACAGTGGTAGGCGCTGAGCTAGTCGCAGGGGCCGAAGGGGCTGTGTGGGCTGACGGGGCGGAGCGGCCCGAGGGAGCCATATAAGATCCAGAGGAATATCTCGGTCCCTTTGTTCCCGCCGCCTTGGCTAATGCAATCTTTGCCTCCATCTCCTTCTTTTCTTTCTCAGCCGCTAGCTCTTTGATATACAGCTCTTGGGCATGATGAAAAAAAAGACAGGATCTCAGCTGCCTTCCGAAGGAACAAGGCCTTCTCCGCCAACTCTCTCCCGCTTTATTGGTGGGGGGTGGTGCGGCCGTCCCCTCCAAGATCGTATGATCCTTCGTGAAGACCCACCTCTTCCATGCGTCATCCTTCACCAAGGCCGCATGCAGCTTCTTCATCCTCGTCACCCCTCCAGCTTCGCCTTCTATTTCCCTCAGGGCCGGGTGAAGGTCCCTGCCAAACTGGGTGTGTTGGAGTTTACCCAGGTCCACTAACTTGGCCTCCATAAGTTTCAGAGACACATCCATGACATTGATCTGTCCTTTTGGATTCCTGAACTTAAACTCCTTTTCCACTCTCTTTATTGAATCAATGTCCTGACCAGGATCGAGCAACCTAGCCAGTGCTCTTGTGTTCCATGGCAGCACAGTCTTTCCAGTCTGGTACTCAAAGAGTATAGCACACTCAAACACTGTCCATGAGTGGTCGAGTAGCTCCAGTAAAGACATATTGTCCCCAAATGAGACATGTTGCACCTGTAACTGTGCACCGTCGTCTCTGAGGAATTCTGCGAGAGGCAGAGCTTGTGGGAGAGGGTAACAGATGTCCTCCTTCTTCAAGGGTCCCCATCGCATTTCTTGGGGAATGTATAGCCATTTATAGGCCTCATCCTTCCATTTCTTCTCCTCAAACTCCTTCTTACTTAGTTTGCCATATTCGGCCACAAACCTCGCTTCCTCTCCTCCCTTCTGCTCCTCCTCGACTTCCTCTGCTCCTCCTGTGTCAAAGGAAGGCGCAGTAAAAAATTGATTTTCTGCTCCTCCTGTGTCAAAGGAAGGTGCCAGATCTCCTCCTTCTGCATGAGAGTCAACGAACTCCTCTTCGTTTCCTGGGTTCGCTCACTCTCCCCCCCTCCTTCCTGCCAGTCTTCAGACCTAGTAGACATGGATGCTGAAGGAATACGGATGAGACAGAGTTGTTTCTACCCAGTAATTGCTCTGTTCGTCTATGAGGAACGAATAGAGAGAAAAAACGAAAAGACAGTATAGAGAGAGAGCGTCTCACCTCTATGTCTTATGTGTTTTTTTTTTTTTTTTTTTTTTTGTGAGAAAGAAGTAATCTGTACGACTTTCTCTGAAAATTTGATCTCCTTCTCCACTCCTCTTTTCTTTTTCTCTTTTTGTTGTTGTATCTGTTATGAGGTACGAGGACCTATGTACAGATAATGTCAAAGAGGCTAGAGAAGCACTCCTTGAGAAGTCGACTTGTCGTCTGACGTTCAGACCTATTGTCGAAAGACAGTCAGAGATTTGCAAAAATACTCTGATGTGTGTGGTTTGAGAGGCAACAAAGTGCACAGACTTGAAAGGTAGAGTACTACGCTCGTGTCCTTCAAGTTTGTATCTGTGAGTGTTTGTTTGTACGTCTGTTGACCTACTCTGTCTCTGTCTCAAGAGAGAACAAAAGAACAGCTACGAGGTCTGGTGTCTGGCCTCCTTGTGAGGACACAGATACAGGCTGTGGAGAGGGTACTGAGACACCTACTCACAAACACCTAGACGTCTAGTTTTGCAAAAAGAGCTGTGTGGGGATGTGCTGGAGTATTTGTTTTTTGGAACACCTACTCAGAAGAGATAGGTCTGTCCAATTTTTCTTTCTGCTGTTCCAAAAACAAGCCAGAAAAGAAATCAGCCTTGTGCTGGTGACTCCAATGTTACAATCCCCGAAGATAGCTCAATAAAAAAGTCGGTAATACAACCAGACACAAATCCCCAAAAGAGAATGATGTCTCGTTATATTAGCTCAGTGAAGCCGAAAAGAAAACGGCAACAGACCAAGGTTAAAATGGCATTAGGTCAAATCCTGCCAAACGATATTGAAAATAATGGGAAAAAACTAGGTGCACCTGACACCAGAAAAAGTATACTTTTTACCGGCTATCCGGGGGGTGATGCCTACATTATTATTATTATTATTATTATTATTATTATTATTATTATTATTATTATTATTATTATTATTATTATTATTATTGTGGACACCGTGATAGCCCAGTGGTCAAGTTCTACCATCTGGGCCCTGTCGCCAGTTCGATTCCCGTCGGTGCCACCAGTATTTTCATTGAACATACCGATCCGTCTGGACCAGTATTTTCATTGAACATACCGGCCCGTCTGGAAGTGTTGGAACTGCCCTTGCGGGGGTGTCATTAGAGCTTATCGTCAATTCTTCGTACTCCCCTCACGGGTGAGATGATGGAGGCGCATGTGCAGAAATGCATCAGCCATTGACAGAGAAGCACTATTATTATTATTATTATTATTATTATTATTATTATTATTATTATTATTATTATTATTATTATTATTATTATTATTATTATTATTATTATTATTATTATTATTATTATTATTATTATTATTATTATTATTATTATTATTATTATTATTATTATTATTGGACACCGTGATAGCCCAGTGGTCAAGTTCTACCATCTGGGCCCTGTCGCCAGTTCGATTCCCGTCGGTGCCACCAGTATTTTCATTGAACATACCGGTCCGTCTGGACCAGTATTTTTATTGAACATACCGGTCCGTCTGGAAGTGTTGGAACTGCCCTTGCGGGGGTGTCATTAGAGCCCTATCGTCAATTCTTCGTACTCCCCTCGGGTGAGACGATGGAGGCGCATGTGCAGAAATGCATCAGCCATTGACAGAGAAGCACTATTATTATTATTATTATTATTATTATTGTTTATTATTATTATTATTATTATTATTATTATTATTATTATT
>WBZZ01000948.1:72500-82500 GCA_019918135.1 Paulinella micropora | reverse complement strand
CTTTGTTACAATCCCCGAAGATAGCTCAATAAAAAGTCGGTAATACAACCAGACACAAATCCCCAAAAGAGAATGATGTCTCGTTATATTAGCTCAGTGAAGCCGAAAAGAAAACGGCAACAGACCAATGTTAAAATGGCATTAGGTCAAATCCGGCCAAACGATATTGAAAATAATGGGAAAAAACTAGGTGCACCTGACACCAGAAAAAGGGTACTTTTTACCGGCTATCCGGGGGGTGATGCCTACAGTACCCCTTCCCGTTTTTTTTGACGGAAATATGCAATATTTTCGTCATATAATTGCTGATTTCTTTTCTGCACAAACGCTACGGGGTGTCGCAACTAAGTGCATTAACCCACGGATAGACGGTGCAGTGGATGTATAAAACGCATACGCCAGACACGAGTCAACTATAAATCTCCAGCCTCGTTTTTGTAAATAAAAACTCCTCCTTCCACACTTGTTGTCCCCCCCGTAACTTAATTCTGAGGCAGTATGTCAAGAACAAATAGTATTACTATTGCAATAAAAGCAGCGTTATAATTTTTCTCCTTCTCCAAAAACACTTCCGATCAGTAAATACATTGTCTTTTAATAACATACCCTTGTATTCAATCGGTTACCTTAATATAGTACTAGGGGGCCAGACCTAATAACTATATCCAAAGCCGGGGTGAGTGAGCCCGACCATGCGATATGCCGACACAAGTAGAGACGGACCGTGCTGGTATGACGATATTAAGTATATCCAAAGAAAAAAATTTAATATGTCTACTATGAGAACATTTTTTTAGAACATCACCCTGGATACTTGAAGCAGGGTCGTACCAGGAACACCATCGCTAAACTCACAAGCGATCCCCTTATACGGTGTCGTATCCATTTGCCGATTGACCCTCGCACTCATATGTTGCGATAAAAATGCCAAGTAACAACAATGGTATAAAAACATTTTAATAAGACATGATCTGACATGGGCACTATGAGATTAATCCACATGCAGCTTTCAATGTCCGACGCGTGATAAAAGAAAAAAATGTCACTTACTGCCTTCGTCGCCTTGCGCGAACCCCTTTGCCAGGTGGCGGGCCGCCAACAAAAGTCAAGTCAAACTTCGACTCCTCCAGAATGTCCCATATTTTGTTAGGGATGGCGCCCAAAGATAAGTCAAAAGGAATATCAAGCACTCCTCTAGGCAGTGACTGAATAGTCCACGCAGTGTGGTCTTTGTCTCGAAGGGTAATAGTATCATCCCATGTCTCGAGATTTTTCGCGTCTTTGTACACCGGTAAATATTGTCTAGCTTTTGGATCCTCAACAGGGTCCATGCTTCTCCAAAAATGGAGTACCGGTTGTATCGTTTTTGCTGCTAAGGATCTCTTCGATGTCCGTGCTGCCCGTGTAGTCTGCGGGACCGCCACAGCTCGCATGAGATAAAGATCTGAGAGAGTGTCATCGGCAACATGAGATTCTGTCGGTCTCAACAGATAAAAAGCGTCTCGGACCCACTTGATGGCCGCAATCGCCTCTCCTTCCTTCCATCGCACATGTCGAATGTCCACATTACCCGCGTTCGGTTTAGTGTCCTTCTCCCCTCCTCCTCCATGAACATCCGTCGCTCGCGTCGACCTTGCCACCTTCCTCGGTTGGTCGAAAATGAGATCGTTTTGCGCTCTCCTCCTCTGCGCCTCCGTGAACTTCTCCTTCGTACCGCCGCGGACTATGGGGGCTTTAGACTGAGTCCCCGCCGCGCTTTTGCGGTTTGAGTCTTCCTTACTCTCCTTCTCGGTCTCCTCCTTCTCCGTGACAGGTGCCCGATAGGCATTCTCCTCCTCTAAGGTATCCTCCTTATTGATAGGCGGTACCTCTTTGAAGTCCTCCTTCATCCGTTTCAACGCCTCCTCAATGGATTCATCCTCAAGTAAGAAGGGGTCATATTTGATCAGCCTTCGAACATTCACAATCTGCACCTTCCCTCTACCCCTGATCTTATAATTCAGAGGTCCCATCTGTTCCATGATCTGGTATGGTCCTTTCCAGTGGGTAAACAGCTTAGAGCTAACCCCCTTAGGGACTTGAGGATGGTACAAGAGTACAATATCCCCAACCTGGAAACGGACTTGATCTAAGTGCGCTTGTCGCACTCCTTGTGCGTCAGTCTTTCTGCGCTCCGCCTCCCTGTGCGCCGCAACTATTTGTTCCGCCTCCATCTTCGCTCTTAGTCTCATCCCGAACAACTCATCCTCATCTGCCCAAGTGTCTTTTGGATGCAGAAGTGAGGTTGGGATATTAGGCTCTCGGCCGTAAACCAATTGATATGGCGAGACTGAGCTCCTGGCTCCTCCTAATGCCGATGAGGGTAGACAGTTCATTGCAAAGGCAAATGAAGGTGCTGCCTCCACCCAGGCTCTCTGATTCTCCTTCTTCATACAGTACATCTTAAGCGAGGCTTTGAGAGGTCTATGTACCCGCTCGATCTTGCCATTCGCTCTCGGGTTATAGGCAGTAACATATTGCCATTTCATCCCGTAGTACTTAGATAGTCTGTCGATGACTTCATTATTAAAGTCAGAACCTCGATCAGAACATATCTTTCTAGGCACTCCGATCTGCGAGACGATCCTATCGATCAGAGCCTCCGCAGTTGTCTTGCCTGTAGCGTCCTTAACAGGAACAACCCAGACATAATTGGTGGCTCGATCTATTGCGGTAAGAAGGTATCTGTACCCTTCTGCCGATTCGGGGAAAGGTCCCACATGATCGATGTGTAAAAATTCAAACATCCCGGCGTGTAACGGGAATGTACCGATCAGGCCAAAGTTCGCCTTCAGCGGTGTCTTTGTGGTTTTGCATGGGATGCATGCGTCCACTTCCCTGTCTATCTCCTCCTTCATCCCTTTCCACCAAAATCGCCTCGCTATGAACCAATGAGTTCTTTGTCGACCCGGATGTGCCAGTAAGGGGCAGTTATGGGCTGCGACATATATAAAGCGCCTCAACTTCTCTGGTACCCAGAGAGTCCATTTGTCAGGCTGTGATGCAAATTTGCCATGCTGGCCCTTGTACCACAATAGCCCATCTCTCCACGCCATCTCCTTCATCTGATATTTGATCTGTGGAGTCTTTTTAAGCTCATTAGGGTTCTTGTATAACGTTATGAGCTCCTTGAACTCCGGATCCGTCGCCTGTTGCTGCCTCCACGCGGTAGGCGAGGCGATATGAATAGTACCGTCCTCCAACCTTACTCCTACCCTTTCCGGGTCTTCATCAAGCTCGCTTCGATTTTCCTGTGGAGGTTCAGTACAGACCTCAGTCGTCTCCTCCTCTTCTTTTATATTCGCCTTCGCGTTCTCGTATGCCTCATAAGACCACTCAGCGTCTTCGAGAACATGCGCCTCACAGCATATGCCATGCTCCGGGCCTTGAGGACTATATCGTAGACCCGTGCGGTCATAACGAACGCCTCTTGCCATCTGCATCGCCTCTATGTGGCTCACCTCGTATACCTTGTCCGTGGACAGGTCCATCATCTCCACTGATGATACGAGAGCCGACACCTCCGACTGAAACTCTAGCCTGGAAAGGCTATCAGCGACTACGTTTCGCTTTGCCGGTAAGTAGACCATCGTGAAATTGAAACATGACAAGAAAGCTTGCCACCGCGCCAAACGGCCGGTTTGTTCATGATTCATCAACCAAAGAAGGTTGTGATGATCGGTCCTAACCGTGAATAGAGGTCCTCCCCACAAGTATTCTCTGAGCCTCTTGAGAGCCCATACTACTGCCAACGCCTCCCTCTGTCGCGTGCAGTAATTTCGCTCCGCCGCACACAGCTTTCTACTAATAAACATGATCGGGCGCAACTTTTTCTCCTCATCTTCCTGTTGCAGCACCGCGCCAATCGCAAACTTAGATGCATCCGTGTCGACTACGAACGGCTTCGTAAAGTCGGGCATCATAAGTACTAATCCGCCGTCCTTGGGATCTTTGTAAATGAGATCTTTGAGCGTATTAAACGCCTGCAAAGCCTCCTCATCCCACTTCTCAAAGTCTCCAAAATCAATCATCTTCTCCAGCTTAGCCCGAGTTGCACCCCAATCGGGTATGAACTGGCTGTAGTACTGTGCCATCGCAAGAAAAGAGTGTAACTCTGTGCGATTCTTTGGCAACTGTCTACTCATGATCTCCTCCCTCTTTTCGCGCGATATCGAGACCCTATTATGAGAAATCTCGTAACCCAAATACGTCACACTTGTCCTGGCAAGCTGACATTTCTTTAGGTTGCATTTCAGGCCAAATGCTCCGATGCGCCTGAAGACATCTGACAAGTGATCGATATGCTCTTCCATTGTGTTAGAGTATACGATGATGTCATCGATGTAACAAAATGCATATTCTCCCGCCTTCTGTCCTCTCCTTCTCATAAAACCATCCTCCGACTGGTCGTCATATTGACCGCTCAACATCTTCTGCATCGCCTTCTGAAAGAGCCCCGGGGCCTGTTTGAGTCCCATTGGAAGCACCTTCCACTGGTATATTTACATACCCACAACGAATGCAGTCAGCCATCTGGATTTCTCGTCCAGTGGTATCTGCCAGAAGCCGTTCTTAAGGTCAATGACCGAATAGAATTTAGCATTCCGCAGCACCCTTCTGCCTTCTTCTAAGGTCGGCAGAGGATTTCTCTCTTCCTCTAGCACCTTATTCACACGGGCATAATTGATCGTCAAGCGCCATTCTCCTCCTGGCTTAGGGACGATTTTCGGTTGAGAGACAATTGGAGATGTAGATCTCTCAATAAAGTCCTCATCGAGCAACTGTCTCACATTCTCCTCCGCTATTTTTGCCTCATGTATGCTCAAATTTGCCCTCCGTGGTGCCGGAGATGGCTCCGCACCCGGTATCTTGTAAATGACAGCAGTGAAGTCATCCGACTTTACACCACCTGCCCGAGGAGGGTCGAAAATTTCTCTGTACGCCTCCATCTTAGCTTTGAGAAACGCCTTCTCTCTCTCCGAACCCACTCCTTCTTCTAAAATTTTCCGCGCCGCCGCTTGGAAATCTTCCTCCGACATCTTCTTATGCTCCTTGAGGGGCGCTAAGTCCTCCTCCAAACTCAAATCTTCCTCGGACAAATTGTCTAGTCCCGTTCTTTCATACGTGACTGTGTCCGGCTCATCATCATGACCCAGCCCGACAAGCATATCAATAAGGTTCGCGTATTGTATCGGAGCCTTACGGGTGTAGAAACCATCAAAGCATGTGAAAGCTTGAGGTATCAATTTCAACTTGTCCTGGGCTCTGAGCTTTTGCTTGTATGCACTGCTCTGCTCCCGAGACCCGAGTCGACAAGCCACCACTAACTGTTGCTTGCGAGAAGGAACAGGTATAGGATGATCAATAAGCCGGTCCCTTATCTCCTGTGCCCAGATCGCCTTCTCATTGTATGGCAGAATGACAGTATACGGCTTGTTACTCTCAAATAGAGTCCGTAGACACTTTTTCACTTCAGTTAATGAGCGCGGCCAGGTAGGCACATCGCCCCAAAAGTTCGTGATAAAAGTTTTAATGTCATCCGCTGGAGTATCGGGGATACGCCCCTTCCTCCTTGGCACAAACGCCTCTCTCTTCTCATCTGACACCTTCGCATGGTAACAGTAGATATTAGTAATATGGACATCTGCCCCGCCACCTTCTGCGAATCTGGCCAACGATGGGCACTGTTTCGCAACACATATTATCTCCTCATTACGCGCTACGACTAAGTCATCAATAGACTTTCTGTCCCATGCGGGAATCGTAACCGTATACGCCTGCATCTCCGTCTCCCAATTGTCGGTCCAGGTCAGTTCCTCCGGCACTGTGACATAGGGGTGTACATAGGCTTCAGTTGCCTCATGTACGAAGGCCAACTTTTTCCTCTCCGTTGCTAGACTCAGCTCAAAAGCCTCGTATGAGTCAGTAGCAGTCATCGGATTAATATCCTCCTCCTCTCCATTCTTCACTCCATAAATCACCCGCCGTGCGGCGCAATCGATCACAGCCCCCATCGTAGCCAATTGGTCATACGACAGCAGGATTGAACCGTGGTAATCGGGGACAACATAGAGGTCCGCACGATATACTCGACCGGATTTCAATTTGAAAATTAATGTGACGATGCCCGTAATTTCCGTACGGCTGCCTACCCCTTTTAGGGTCCCCTTTGTTTTCCTAATGTTTTTGTCCACCCATGTCCGGTGACTATTCAAAAACTTCTGGCCGACAATATTAATATTCGCCATCGTATCATTACCAACTTTTAATGTGGTTTGTAAAGTTTCACAAAAGAGGTCAGTGTAGCATAGCGCGTCTGGTCTATGTAAACTAGCCGCTAGCACATGAATTTTTCGTTCTAGGGTTTTGAGTCTAAGCTCAAGTTCCTTGTCCTCTTCTCGTTCTCCCCCCTTTTCCGCCAACTTAACTTCTTGAGTCTCCGGGGCTTCCGGTATCTCGAGTGTCTTTTGGACAGAGTCTGGTACACCGAGTGTACTCGTGTCTATAGCAGAGACTATTGAGTCCTTTGGCGGGGGTACGGTCCGCTGCTTCTTCGTAGGAGAAGACCTAGCCTTTGGTTTCGGCTTCCTCTCCTCCATCGCCTTCTTCGCCTTCCTATTCGCATCATTTATCATATTAGCTCTCGAAGGATGAACTAGCAAGTGCTTACCTTGAGGCTTGTGAGGCTGTGTGCCTTCACCTTCACGTCTGGGAGGAACGGAACCGTTCGTATCCTGTTCATCAACAGTAGGCATAACTGTGACTGTCGGATTAAAAAGAACAGTTTTTATCTCCTTCTCTCTCTTCTTTTCCTCTCTCTTCTCCTCCCGTCAGTCTACGACGACAACACGCTCACCTGAGCCGGTGTCTTCGTCTTGACGTCCCCCCTCCGTAGCGGTATAAGCTTGCTGGGGGTAGTTGGAGCTGGAACTGGTGCTATAATTCCAGTATCCGTGTCCTCTGGGAGGGCGCGCTGGGGTCCGTCCTCCCCTTCCACAAAAGCCTCGTCCTCGTGGTGCCGCCCCTCTTGGTGTCCCTCGGGACCCTCGTGACGATCCTCTCGTCTCTCCTCCTCCTCTAGTCGGCGCCTTTGATCGGCCCGATGTCTCTCTCTTCTCCCTTCTCTTCATTCTGTCAATGAAGTAAATGATGGCCTCCCGGAACTCCGCATCCGAGACCATATTCGCATTCCACCTCCCCTCCTCCAACTCCTTCTTGTACATGGCGTACATGGTCTTTTTCATGCCTTCGAGCTCTCTAAGGAAAAGATTTCGCTGCCTATCATCAAGAGAGTCGTGGCTGAAGAGGCAATTGCCTACTCCTTTCTGTGCCTCATGCTTGCACGCCATGTATGAAAAATAGCGGTAGCACGGCGTCGGCTCATCATCTCTCCCCCTCTTGAGACCTGCCGTTCGAGTTGCATGTGCTGCTTGAGCACCTCCAACCCCCTGTGTCGCGGCACTGGAGAATGACTCGGTGGCCGTGTCCAATTCGGAACACGCGTCGAGAACCTCCTTGAACAGGTCGCCCGGCGGAGTAGCCGCTACAGTCCTCTCGTATATATTCGTTTCTAAAAAATCCGCCGTCTTCACCGCCGTGAAGGTCGGACAGGACTGTATGATCCTTGCGAGCTTGCTCGGGTGTCGTGTACACAAAGCACTCAGGAAGTACAAAATGATAGACTTCCGGCTATAAAAGAGCCCGTACTTGGCGCTGACCTCAGTGAGGATCGCTGCCAACCTCGTGCCAATGCCCAGCCCTTCGTTCACCTCTTGAAAATCTCAAACCCAATCAAAGTACCAGTGCACAGGTGCTGATACCCATGAGTTTTAAAGTATTGCAAGAGGACGGCAACTGGCACCGTGCATTGCAGGTCTGAGGCTGCTCTCCTAGCCGCCACCTCTACCGCTCTCATCGCCTTGTACTCCCCAACATCAAACCCTTGTGTGATGATTGATGGGTCCAACAAGGTGTACAACGCCTCATACTCCTGTGTTTCGTCCGTTGGATGCTGCTTCATACAAGCATCAATTCTTCTGAGCTTGTCTCGAAGGTTCGCATCCGTGTCCTTCTGACTCGCTGTCTCTGCATACAGCGTCAGAGCAGTGGCATCGGACTTTGTATATTTTTGGAAGGCCTGTATGATAGCCTGTCTGTCCTTTTTGTCATTACTGTTGACAATAACAGTGGTAGGCGCTGAGCTAGTCGCAGGGGCCGAAGGGGCTGTGTGGGCTGACGGGGCGGAGCGGCCCGAGGGAGCCATATAAGATCCAGAGGAATATTTCGGTCCCTTTGTTCCCGCCGCCTTGGCTAATGCAATCTTTGCCTCCATCTCCTTCTTTTCTTTCTCAGCCGCTAGCTCTTTGATATACAGCTCTTGGGCATGATGAAAAAAAGACAGGATCTCAGCTGCCTTCCGAAGGAACAAGGCCTTCTCCGCCAACTCCTTCTCTCCCGCTTTATTGGTGGGGGGTGGTGCGGCCGTCCCCTCCAAGATCGTATGATCCTTCGTGAAGACCCACCTCTTCCATGCGTCATCCTTCACCAAGGCCGCATGCAGCTTCTTCATCCTCGTCACCCCTCCAGCTTCGCCTTCTATTTCCCTCAGGGCCGGGTGAAGGTCCCTGCCAAACTGGGTGTGTTGGAGTTTACCCAGGTCCACTAACTTGGCCTCCATAAGTTTCAGAGACACATCCATGACATTGATCTGTCCTTTTGGATTTCTGAACTTAAACTCCTTTTCCACTCTCTTTATTGAATCAATGTCCTGACCAGGATCGAGCAACCTAGCCAGTGCTCTTGTGTTCCATGGCAGCACAGTCTTTCCAGTCTGGTACTCAAAGAGTATAGCACACTCAAACACTGTCCATGAGAGGTCGAGTAGCTCCAGTAAAGACATATTGTCCCCAAATGAGACGTTGCACCTGTAACTGTGCACCGTCGTCTCTGAGGAATTCTGCGAGAGGCAGAGCTTGCCTTGGGAGAGGGTAACAGATGTCCTCCTTCTTCAAGGGTTGTCCCCATCGCATTTCTTGGGGAATGTATAGCCATTTATAGGCCTCATCCTTCCCTTTCTTCTCCTCAAACTCCTTCTTACTTAGTTTGCCATATTCGGCCACAAACCTCGCTTCCTCTCCTCCCTTCTGCTCCTCCTCGACTTCCTCTGCTCCTCCTGTGTCAAAGGAAGGCGCAGTAAAAAAATTGATTCTCTGCTCCTCCTGTGTCAAAGGAAGGTGCCAGATCTCCTCCTTCTGCATGAGAGTCAACGAACTCCTCTTCGTTTCCTGGGGTTCGCTCACTCTCCCCCCCTCCTTCCTGCCAGTCTTCAGACCTAGTAGACATGGATGCTGAAGGAATACGGATGAGACAGAGTTGTTTCTACCCAGTAATTGCTCTGTTCGTCTATGAGGAACGAATAGAGAGAAAAAACGAAAAGACAGTATAGAGAGAGAGCGTCTCACCTCTATGTCTTATGTGTTTTTTTTTTTTTTTTTTTTTTTTTTTTTTTTTTTTTTTTTTTGTGAGAAAGAAGTAATCTGTACGACTTTCTCTGAAAATTTGATCTCCTTCTCCACTCCTCTTTTCTTTTTCTCTTTTTGTTGTTGTATCTGTTATGAGGTACGAGGACCTATGTACAGATAATGTCAAAGAGGCTAGAGAAGCACTCCTTGAGAAGTCGACTTGTCGTCTGACACTTGTTCAGACCTATTATCGAAAGACAGTCAGAGATTTGCAAAAATACTCTGATGTGTGTGGTTTGAGAGGCAACAAAGTGCACAGACTTGAAAGGTAGAGTACTACGCTCGTGTCCTTCAAGTTTGTTTGTATCTGTGAGTGTTTGTTTGTACGTCTGTTGACCTACTCTGTCTCTGTCTCAAGAGAGAACAAAAGAACAGCTACGAGGTCTGGTGTCTGGCCTCCTTGTGAGGACACAGATACAGGCTGTGGAGAGGGTACTGAG
>WBZZ01000948.1:30000-40000 GCA_019918135.1 Paulinella micropora | reverse complement strand
GGCATTATATGGGGGAAAAACACGTCGAAGTAAAAAAAAAAATAATAAATAAAAAAAAAAACAGCGTTACCTGGCTTGATATGGGGGAAAAACACGTCGAGGTAAAAAAAAAAAAAAAGACAGCCGTTATCTTCTGGCTTGATATGGGGGAAAAAACGTCGAGGTTAAAAAAAACAGCCGTTAGCTTCTGGCTTGATATGGGGGAAAAAGACCTCGAGGTAGTCTTGAATGGTCCCAGATAGATAGATAGATAGATAGATAGATAGATAGATAGATAGATAGATAGAGATAGAGATAGATAGATAGATAGATAGATAGATAGATAGAGATAGATAGACAGACAGATAGACAGACAGATAGATAGATAGATAGATTAGATAGATAGATAGATAGATAGATAGACAGATAGACAGACAGACAAATAGATAGATAGATATGATAGATAGATAGATAGATAGATTAGATAGATAGATAGATAGATAGATAGATAGATAGATAGATAGGATATGGTATGAAATGGTATGGTATGTTGAGATGCAAAAGAAAAAAATTAAAAAATTAAAAAATAAAAATAAAATAAGAATAAGAATAATGATAATAATAATAATAATAATAATAATAATAATAATAATAATAATAATAATAATAATAATAATAATAATAATAATAATACTATATCTGAGGCGTACTGATGCAGCTAATGGCATATCCTCAACGGACATAAGCCTCCAATACCCTTGTTCGAGGTCCTCCACCCCCCCGTGTCAGTCTCTCGCCTGATGATCGGGGCCACCGATGGAGCTCCTGAGGGCAAGACTGCACTAAGCCGAGGTTATTCCGCAGTCCCAGCAACCTCTTGCAAGACGTCACCGAATGTGCAAGTGCATACACCAAGCGCGGTTGCTAGAGCTGCCTCAAAACCCCACCCGTAACAATCTGGTGTCTGCTGGGTCCTGGGCTATCAACCAGCATATGCGGAGTTTAAGATCTTTTACGCGCGCAACGACCCTCCTCCCCAGCATCTACCACCAAAGGGTTATGAGTTGGCGTCACAGTTTAACGCCTTGAGGCCATTGGGCTGGAACTCTGTTTAGCAAGTGTGACTAGGTTTTTTTCATCGGGATTTCCCTCAAATATGTCATAGTCAACACTCCAAGGCAGATTTACTATATCTGAGGCGTACTGATGCAGCTAATGGCATATCCTCAACGGACATAAGCCTCCAATACCCTTGTTCGAGGTCCTCCACCCCCCCGTGTCAGTCTCTCGCCTGATGATCGGGGCCACCGATGGAGCTCCTGAGGGCAAGACTGCACTAAGCCGAGGTTATTCCGCAGTCCCAGCAACCTCTTGCAAGACGTCACCGAATGTGCAAGTGCATACACCAAGCGCGGTTGCTAGAGCTGCCTCAAAACCCCACCCGTAACAATCTGGTGTCTGCTGGGTCCTGGGCTATCAACCAGCATATGCGGAGTTTAAGATCTTTTACGCGCGCAACGACCCTCCTCCCCAGCATCTACCACCAAAGGGTTATGAGTTGGCGTCACAGTTTAACACCTTGAGGCCATTGGGCTGGAACTCTGTTTAGCAAGTGTGACTAGGTTTTTTCATCGGGATTTCCCTCAAATATGTCACAGTCAACACTCCAAGGCAGATTCAAATAGTAATAATAATAATAATAATAATAATAATAATAATAATAATAATGATAATAATAATAAAAACAGCCGTTACCTTCTGGCTTGATATGGGGGAAAAATACGTCGAGGTAGTCTTAATAAAACAGCCGTTACCTTCTAGCTTGATATGGGGGAAAAATACGTCGAGGTAGTCTTAATAAAAACAGCCGTTACCTTCTGGCTTGATATGGGGGAAAAATACGTCAAGGTAGTCTTGAATGGTTTCGGGAAGTTTTTCCGGCTCAGGGTCCTTGCCGCCTATGTATGTATTTATCTATGTATTTATCTATGTATTTATGTACGTACTTATGTACGTATTTATGTATGTACTTATGTAGGTAAACGCATCCATCCATCCATCTATCCATACATACATACATACATACATACAATCCGACACCAGCTGGCGTGTCGAATACTTTGCGTGTATGTATGTATGTATGTATGTATGCATGTATGTATGTATGTATGTATGTATGTATGTATGTATGTACGTACGTACGTACGTACCTGTGTATGTATATGTATGTATGTATGTATGTATGTTATGTTATGTTTGTATGTATGTATGTATGTATGTATGTATGTATGCATGTATGTATGTATGTAATGTAATGTAATGTATGTATGTATGTATATATGTATGTATGTATGTACGTACGTATGTATGTGCATGTATGTGTGTATGTATGTATGTATGTATGTATGTATGTATGTATGTATGTATGTGTATATTAATATCATGTTATCTTACGCCAGAAAAAGAAAAGAGAAAGGAAAAGAAAGAAAGAAAGAAAGAAAGAAAGATAGATGAATAAAAAACCGTTCCTCATCTTGGCAAGGTGCCACGCGGCATTCTTCACCAACTACATACATACATACATACATACATACATACATACATTACATTACATTACATTACATTACATTACATTACATTACATACATACATACATACATACAACTATTCCGCGCAAACCGAAAAGGCAATAGTGGGGCATTTTGATTTCGATTTCCATTTCCATTTCCTTTTCCACGTCCACTTCTACTTCCACTTCTACTTCTACTTCTATTCTTCTACTTCTACTTCTACTTATATTAATATTAACATTAATATTAATATTAATATTAATATTAATATTAATATTAATATTAATATCAATATTAATATCAATATTAATATTAATATTAATATTAATATTAATATTAATATAAAAAATATTAATATTAATATTAATATTCATTTTAATATAAATATTAATACTATATCTGAGGCGTACTGATGCAGCTAATGGCATATCCTCAACGGACATAAGCCTCCAATACCCTTGTTCGAGGTCCTCCACCCCCCGTGTCAGTCTCTCGCCTGATGATCGGGGCCACCGATGGAGCTCCTGAGGGCAAGACTGCACTAAGCCGAGGTTATTCCGCAGTCCCAGCAACCTCTTGCAAGACGTCACCGAATGTGCAAGTGCATACACCAAGCGCGGTTGCTAGAGCTGCCTCGAAACCCCACCCATAACAATCTGGTGTCTGCTGGGTCCTGGGCTATCAACCAGCATATGCGGAGTTCAAGATCTTTTACGCGCGCAACGACCCTCCTCCCCAGCATCTACCACCAAAGGGTTATGAGTTGGCGTCACAGTTTAACGCCTTGAGGCCATTGGGCTGGAACTCTGTTTAGCAAGTGTGACTAGGTTTTTTCATCGGGATTTCCCTCAAATATGTCACAGTCAACACTCCAAGGCAGATTTACTATATCTGAGGCGTACTGATGCAGCTAATGGCATATCCTCAACGGACATAAGCCTCCAATACCCTTGTTCGAGGTCCTCCACCCCCCCGTGTCAGTCTCTCGCCTGATGATCGGGGCCACCGATGGAGCTCCTGAGGGCAAGACTGCACTAAACCGAGGTTATTCCGCAGTCCAAATTAATATTAATATTAATATTAATATTAATATTAATATTAATATTAATATTAATATTAATATGACTATGAATATGAATATGAATATTAATATTATTAATGTTAATAATATTAATATTAATATTAATATTAATATTAATATTAATATTAATATTAATATTCATATTAATATTAATATGTTAATATTAATATATTAATATATTAATATATATATTAATATTAATATTAATATTAATTTGTTTATATGAATAATATTATTTAAAAATATTAATATTAATAGCCAACCTTGTCCGCGGAGCAAAAAAAAAAAAAAAAAAAAAAAAAGTGACAGCAAAAGACAAAAAAGGCAGTAGTGGGGCAGCCAAGCTACTCCGCCAAGCGAAAAAGGGAAATGGTGAGAGAGCAAAGCTACAAGCAACAAAAAAAAAAAAAAAAAAAAAAAAAAAAAAAAAAAAAAAAAAAAAGGAGCAGGTAGTGGAGCGACCAAGCTACCCTGCCAAGAGAAAAAGGCAGTAGTGAGGCAGCAAAAGAAAATAAAGGCAATAGTGAGGCAGCCAAGCTACTCCGCCAAGAGCAAAATAAGACAATAATGGTGAGGCAGCCTCTCCCAAGCGAAAGGGAAATATTGAGGCAGAAAACAGCCTGATTGCTCATTTGTTGATGTTGCGATGTTTTTACGCTTTCTATATTGCGCGCTTCATTTAGTGCATATTTGCCAAATCTACTTACCAATCGGGGATCAATCATATTTGCCCAAACAAATTTGAGCGAAAATTTGTCGTAAATTACGGTTCTCCACACACACTGTAAGGGTAAGGAAAAAAGGAAGTAGTTGGGCAGCCAAGCTTTTTCCCGCCATGAAAAAGAAAAGGCATTAGTGGGGCGTTGAAGTTACTCTGCCAAGCCCCCCAAAAAAAAGGGGCAAGAGGGAGGCAGGGGATCTACTCCGCCAAGCGAAAAAAGGCAATAGTGGGGTAGCCAAAGAAAAAAAAGGCAATAGTGAGGCAGCCAAGCTACTCTGCCAAGCAAACAAAAAGGCAAGAGGGAGGCAGCGGATCTACTCCGCCAAGCGAAAGAAAGGTAATAGTGGGGTAGCCAAAGAAAAAAAAAGGCAATAGTGAGGCAGCCAAGCTACTCTGCCAAGCAATCAAAAAGGCAAGAGGGAGGCAGCGGATGTACTCCGCGCAGGCGAAAAAAAGGCAATAGTGGGGCAGCCAAAGAAAAAAAAGGCGATAGCTACCAAGAGCATAAAATGTAAGGTTGGGGCAGCAAAGCCCCAAGCGAAGAAAGCAATGGTGGGGTATCTATCTATCTACCTACCTACCTACCTATCTATGTATCTATGTATCTATCTATCTATCTATCTATCTATCTATCTATCTATCTATCTATCTATCTATCTATCTATCTAACTATCTATCTATCTATCTATCTATCTATCTATCTATCTATCTATCTATCTATCTATCTATCTATCTATCTATCTACCTACCTACCTACCTACCTACCTTCCTACCTATCTATCTACCTATCTATCTATCTATCTATCTATCTATCTATCTATCTATCTATCTATCTATCTATCTATCTATCTATCTTGCAGAAAGGGGGGGGGGGAGGCATTATTGAGGGGGGCAAAATAGATAGATAGATGGATAGATAGATAGATAGATAGATCTACTTCACGAAGCAAAGAAAGACCATAGTGAGGCAGCCTATATATATATATATATATATATATATATATATATATATATATATATATATATTTGCGCAAGCCACTCCGCGTAGCAAAGCCAAGGAAAAGCGGGGAAAGTTGCCGAGCAAAGAAATCTATCTATCTATCTATCTATCTATCTATCTATCTATCTATCTATCTATCTATCTATCTATCTATCTATCTATCTATCTATCTACCCGTGATTCCCATCCCGGACACATGCACAGTACACAAATTATTGTTTGATGTGAAACTGCGTTCCTTTGCAAGGACTACATTCCTTTGCGACATCTCATCTATCTATCTATCTATCTATCTATCTATCTATCTATCTATCTATCTATCTATATCTATCTATCTATCTCTATCTATCTATCTATCCATCCATCTATCCATCCATCCATCCATCCATCCGTCTATCCATCCATCCATCCATCCATCCATACATCCATACATCCATCTTTCCATCTATCTATCTATCGGGGAAAGTTTTTGAGCAAAGAAAGGGAAAAGCAGGGAAAGCTGTGGAGCAAGGAAAGGGAAAAGCGAGGAAAGCTGTTGAGGAAAGAAAGGGAAAAGCGGGGAAAGTTGTTGAGGAAAGAAAGGGAAAAGCAGGGAAAGTTGTCGAGCAAAGAAAGGGAAAAGAGGGGAGTAAAGAAAGGGAAAAGAGGGGAAAGTTGTTGAGCAAAGAAAGGGAAAAGTGGGAAAAATTGCTGAGCAAAGAAAGGGAAAAGCGAGGAAAGTTGTGGGGCAAAGAAAGGGAAAAGGGTGAAAAGTTGTTGAGGAAAGAAAGTGAAAAGCGGGGAAAGTCGTTGAGCAAAGAAAGGGAAAAGCGAGGAAAGCTGTGGAGCAAAGAAACGGAAAAGCGGGGTTGTTGAGGAAAGAAAGGGAAAAGAGGGGAAAGCTGTGGGGCAAAGCAAGGGAAAAGTGAGGAAAGTTGTTGAGCAAAGAAAGGGAAAAGCGGGGAAAGGGGTTGAGGAAAGAAAGGGAAAAGAGGGTAGAGTTGTTGAGGAAAGAAAGGGAAAAGCGGGGAAAGGGGTTGAGGAAAGAAAGGGAAAAGCAGGGAAAGTTGTTGAGCAAAGAAAGGGAAAAGCGGGCAAAGCTGTGGAGCAAAGAAAGGGAAAAGAGGGGAAAGTTGTTGAGGAAAGAAAGGGAAAAGAGGGGAAAGTTGTTGAGGAAAGAAAGGGAAAAGAGGGGAAAGTTGTCGGGGAAAAGAGGGGAAAGTTGTCGAGGAAAGAAAGAGAAAAGCGGGGAAAGAGGTTGAGCAAAGAAAGGGAAAAGCAGGGAAAGCTGTGGAGCAAAGAAAGGGAAAGGAGGGGAAAGTTGTTGAGGAAAGAAAGGGAAAAGCGGGAAAGTTGTTGAGGAAAGAAAGGGAAAAGCGGGGAAAGGGGTTGAGAAAAGAAAGGGAAAAAGAGAGGAAAGTTGTTGGAAAGAAAGGGAAAAGCGGGGGAAAGTTGTTGAGGAAAGAAAGGGAAAAGAAGAGAAAGCTGCGAAGCAAAGAAAGGGAAAAGAGGGGAAAGTTGTTGAGGAAAGAAATGGAAAAGAGGGGAAAGTTGTTGAGGAAAGAAAGGGAAAAGAGGGAAAAGTTGTTGAGGAAAGAAAGGGAAAAGAGAGGAAAGTTGCTGAGGAAAGAAAGGGAAAAGAGAGGAAAGTTTTGTTGAGGAAAGAAAGGGAAAAGCGGGGGAAAGTTGTTGAGGAAAGAAAGGGAAAAGAGGAGGAAGTTGTCGAGGAAAGAAAGGGAAAAGAGGGGAAAGTTGTTGAGGAAAGAAAGGGAAAAGCGGGGGAAAGTTGTTGAGGAAAGAAAGGGAAAAGGGGAGAAAGCTGTGGAGCAAAGAAAGGGAAAAGAGGGGAAAGTTGTTGACCTTGGTAGATCGGGTCTCGTTGAAGTAATTCATAAAGTTAGTTTCTGTACACAAAGGGAGAGGTTAGATAGGCAGGTAGGTAGGTAGGTAGGTAGGTAGGTAGGTTCTGTACACACAAAGGGAGAGGTTAGATAGGTAGGAAGGTAGGTAGGTAGGTAGGTAGGTAGGTAGGTAGGTAGGTAGGTAGTTTCTGTAAACACAAAGGGAGAGGTTAGGTAGGTAAGTAGGTAGGTAGGTAGGTAGGTAGGTAGGTATTCTGTATACACAAAGGGAGAGGTAGGTAGGTAGCTAGGTAGGTAGGCAGGTAGGTAGGTAGGTAGGTAGGTAGGTAGGTAGGTAGGTAGGTAGTTTCTGTGCACACAAAGGGAGAGGTTAGATAGGTAGGGAGGTAGGTAGGTAGGTAGGTAGGTAGGTAGGTAGGAAGGTAGGTAGGTAGGTAGGTAGGTAGGTAGGTAGTTTCTGCAAACACAAAGGGAGAGGTTAGATAGGTAGGTAGGTAGGTAGGTAGGTAGGTAGGTATTCTGTACACACAAAGGGAGAGGTTAGGTAGGTAGGTAGGAAGGTAGGTAGGTAGGTAGATAGGTAGGTAGTTTCTGTGCACACAAAGGGAGAGGTTAGATAGGCAGGTAGGTAGGTAGGTAGGTAGGTAGGTAGGTAGGTAGGTAGGTAGGTAGGCAGGTAGGCAGGTAGTTTCTGCAAACACAAAGGGAGAGGTTAGGTAGGTAGGTAGGCAGGCAGGTAGGTAGGTAGGTAGGTAGGTAGGTAGGTAGGTAGGAAGGTAGGTAGGTAGGTAGGTAGGTAGGTAGTTTCTGCAAACACAAAGGGAGAGGTTAGGTGGGTAGGTAGGTAGGTAGATAGGTAGATAGGTAGGTAGGTAGGTAGGTAGTTTCTGTACACACAAAGGGAGAGGTTAGGTAGATAGGTAGGTAGGTAGGTAGGTAGGTAGGTAGGAAGGAAGGTAGGTAGGTAGGTAGGTAGGTAGTTTCTGTGCACACAAAGGGAGAGGTTAGATAGGTAGGTGGGTAGGTAGGTAGGTAGGTAGGTAGGTAGGTAGGTAGGTAGGTAGGTAGGTAGGTAGTTTCTGTACACACAAAGGGAGAGGTTAGATAGGCAGGTAGGTAGGTAGGTAGGTAGGTAGGTAGGTAGGTAGGTAGGTAGGTAGGTAGGTAGGTAGGTAGGTAGGAAGGTAGGTAGGTAGGTAGGTAGGTAGGTAGGTAGGTAGGAAGTTTCTGTGCGCACAAAGGGAGAGGTTAGATAGGTAGGTAGGCAGGTAGGTAGGTAGGTAGGTAGGTAGGTAGGTAGGTAGGTTCTGTGCACACAAAGGGAGAGGTTAGATAGGCAGGTAGGTAGGTAGGTAGGTAGGTAGGTAGGAAGGTAGGTAGGTAGGTAGGTAGGAAGGTAGGTAGGTAGGTAGTTTCTGTGCACACAAAGGGAGAGGTTAAATAGGCAGGTAGGTAGGTAGGTAGGTAGGAAGGTAGGTAGGTAGGTAGGTAGGTAGGTAGGTAGGTAGGCAGGTAGGTAGGAAGGTTGGTAGGTAGGTAGGTAGGAAGGTAGGAAGGTAGGTAGGTAGGCAGGTAGGTAGGTAGGTAGTTTCTGTACACACAAAGGGAGAGGTTAGATAGGTAGGTAGGTAGGTAGGTAGGAATGTAGGAATGTAGGTAGGAAGGTAGGAAGGTAGGTAGGTAGGTAGGTAGTTTCTGTACACACAAAGGGAGAGTTTAGATAGGTTAGGTATGTAGGTAGGTAGGTAGGTAGGTAGGAATGTAGGAATGTAGGTAGGAAGGTAGGAAGGTAGGTAGGTAGGTAGGTAGGTAGGTAGGTAGGTAGGTAGTTTCTGTACACACAAAGGGAGAGGTTAGATAGGTAGGTAGGTAGGTAGGTAGGTAGGAATGTAGGTAGGTAGGTAGAAAGGTAGGAAGGTAGGTAGGTAGGTAGGTAGGTAGGTAGTTTCTGTACATACAAATGGAGAGGTTAGATAGGTAGGTAGGTAGGTAGGTAGGTAGGTAGGAAGGTAGGAAGGTAGGAAGGTAGGTAGGTAGGTAGGTAGGTAGGTAGGTAGGTAGGTTGGTAGGTAGGTAGGTAGGTAGGAAGGTAGGTAGGCAGGTAGGTAGGTAGGTAGGTAGGTAGGTAGGTAGGTAGGAAGGAAGGAAGGTAGGAAGGTAGGAAGGTAGGTAGGTAGGTAGGTAGGTAGGTAGGTAGGTAGGAATGTAGGTAGGTAGGTAGAAAGGTAGGAAGGTAGGTAGGTAGGTAGGTAGGTAGGTAGTTTCTGTACATACAAATGGAGAGGTTAGATAGGTAGGTAGGTAGGTAGGTAGGTAGGTAGGAAGGTAGGAAGGTAGGTAGGTAGGTAGGTAGGTAGGTAGGTAGGTTGGTAGGTTGGTAGGTTGGTAGGTAGGTAGGAAGGTAGGTAGGTAGGTAGGTAGGTAGGTAGGTAGGTAGGTAGGTAGGAAGGTAGGTAGGAAGGTAGGTAGGAAGGTAGGTAGGTAGGTAGGTAGGTAGGTAGGTAGGTAGGTAGGTGGGTAGGCAGGTAGTTTCTGCAAAATACCAGCCAGAGATGAAGTAGGCAAGTCGGTAGGTAGGTAGGTAGGTAGGTAGGTAGGAAGGTAGGTAGGTAGGTAGGTAGATAGATAGATAGATAGATAGATAGATAGATAGATAGATAGATAGATAGATAGATAGATAGACAGATAGATACATAGAGAAAGAAATATATATAAATACATAGATAGATAGATAGATAGATAACCTTTAAGCTGCACTAAGCCTTTGCCACGAATACCCTACATACATACATACATACATACATACAT
>WBZZ01000948.1:7500-10000 GCA_019918135.1 Paulinella micropora | reverse complement strand
TCTTTCTTAATATTAACTAATAAAATCGCATGCGTAATTTCAAAACTGATAGTCATTCCTCCCCTACGTAGGGATTCTAGAAAACAACAAGCAAGCTTCACTGGACACGTAAGAGTGGGGTCTCAAACTACCAATGCCTACTGAGGAGAACAGCATTTGAAAATTTGAAGGAAGAAACCAGAAACATGGAAGAGGAAACGAACACGTAAAGAAGGAAACAGTACTACATACATTGATTACCAAACATTATAACATACAAAATATGCATGACCAGCCTTCATACATGCATGCATGCATACATACATACATAAGTACTTACATACTTACATACATACATACATACATAATACATACATACATACATATGTACATGTACATACATACATACATATGTACATACATACATACATACATACATACATACATACATACATATGTATGTACATGCATACATACATACATATATACAAACATACATATGTACATATGTACATATGTACATACATACATACATACATACATACATACATACATACATACATAAACGCATGCATACATACATACATACATACATACATACATACATACATACATACACATATATATATACATATGCATATGTATGTATGCATGTATGTATGTATGTACGTATGTATGTATGTATGTATGTATACATATATTATAATACACACACACATGTACATATTTATATATATATGTATATATCCCTTGCCCCTCCTCCTTCTTCTTCTCTCTTTTCCCTCTCTCTTTCATCAACCAAAGAAGAGAGAAAGAAACAGAGAGAGAGAGAGAGGGGGGGGGGGGGAGGGAGAGAGAGACAATATATGGTCCAAATACATGATTATTTGTGTGTGGTTTTTTTTTTTTTTTTTTTTTTTTTTTTTTTTTTTTTTTTTTTTTTTTTTTTTTTTCCCTTTCCTTTCCTGGTAGTGTGTGTGAGCAATGTTTCGTTTCATCTCCCTCCTCCTCCTCACCTCCGCCACCAACTTCTTCTTCTACACACTCATATCCGCTGCACCTGTCATTTTCCCGGAAGTGGGGGCCGGCACGATCACCTACATCCTTCTGATACTCAACTTCGCCTCCTCCGCCGTGGTAATTCTCACTTTGGCTACGTTTACTCTCCGAAAAGTGAGGGGAAGAGAGGGCCCACCATGCTCATTTTTCTTTTATTTTTCCACTAGAAGTTTTAACTTTATGTTATGTTATGTTATGTTATGTTATGTTATGCTATGTTATGTCATGTTATGTTATGTTATGTTATGTCATGTTATGTTATGTTATGTTATGTTATGTTATGCACCATCACCTACATCCTTCTTATACTCAATTTCGCGTCTCCGCTGTGGTAATTATCACCAAGAGAGAGAGAGAGAGAGAGAGAGAGAGAGAGAGAGAGAGAGAGAGAGAGAGAGAGAAAGAAAGAAAGAAAGAAAGAAAGAAAGAAAGAAAGAAAGAAAGAAAGAAAGTAAGAAAGAAAGAAAAAAAAAAAAAGAGAGAGAGAGAGAGAGAGAGAGAGAGTCCGCTGCGCCCGGCCATTTTCCCGGACGTGGGGACCGGCACGATCACCTACATCCTTCTAATACTCAACTTCGCCTCCTCCGCCGTGGTAATTTTCACTTTGGCTACGTTTACTCTCCGAAAAGTGAGGGGAAGAGAGGGCCCACCATAACATAACATAGCATAACATAGCATAACATAACATAACATAACATAGCATAACATAGCCAAACATAATAACATAACATAACATAACATAGCATAACATAACATAACATAGCATAACATAACATAACATAACATAACATAAAGATAAAACTTCTAGTGGGAAAATAAAAGAAAAATGAGCATGTTATGTTATGTTATGTTATGGTATGTTATGTTATGTTCTGCTATGTTATGTTATGTTATGTTATGTTATGTTATGCTATGTTATGCTATGCTATGTTATGTTATGTTATGTTACGTTATGTTACGTTATGTTATGTTATGTTATGTTATGCTATGTTATGCTATGCTATGCTATGTTATGTTATGTTATGTTATGTTATGCTATGTTATGTTATGTTATGTTATGCTATGTTATGTTATGTTCTGTTATGTTACGTTATGTTATGTTATGCTATGTTATGTTATGTTATGCTATGTTATGCTATGTTATGCTATGTTATGTTATGCTATGTTATGCTATGTTATGCTATGTTATGTTACACTTCTACACAATGATGTCCGCTTCACCCGTCATTTTCCCGGGTGGGGGCCGGCATGATCACCCATATCCTTCTCATACTCCACTTCGCGTCCTCCGCCGTGGTAAGCTATTCTTAACATATATTATATATGATCAGAATTCTTGAGAATTTCTTTAAAAATATATATATTGAGAATTCTGAAGAATGCTTAACATCCATCCATCCACCCATACACACATACATACATACACCTGTCATTTTCCCGGGCGTGGGGGCCGGCATGATCA
>WBZZ01000947.1:132500-140202 GCA_019918135.1 Paulinella micropora | reverse complement strand
CCTCAACACCCTGCTGGCTAGCTCGAGCTGGCTGCGCACGTGCGGGGTCAAGATCAAGTTCAGCAGCACGCGATCTGGCGCGACCAACACGGTCGACTGGGAGGCCAATGCGGCGATGGAGTACACCGCGTCCATCACGGACCTGAACGACCAGCCCGTGCTCTGGTCCCGTGGCGACTTCCACCAGCTGAAGCTGAAGTTCCAGCAGGCGCCAGACACGTCCGCTGCTACTTACAACGCCCAAGAAGAGATGCTTGTCACCGCCACCACGTCGGGCAAACGCGGCGTGGTAGACGGATTGTATGATATTACGATCTATTCTGCGTACTTCAAGTACTTGCACGAGGCAGGAGGTAGCCTAGAGGTGGCTTCGGTCTAAAAAAAATTTCTTAGATTATGTATTTTAATTATTAAAGAGAGCAAAAGTAAAAAAAAATGGAACCGCTCGTGGTAGCAATCATCACCGTCTTAGTAGTCGGGGTGATTGGGTGCGTGTGTATCCTGTACTTCCCAGTGAGGTGTCCGGACGAGAGAGTGGTGGTACCGGCCGGCCCGGACGTGTGAGAAAAAGGAAATTTCCATGAAACCCCACTTTTGACGTTTTGTGATTTTCCCGGGAATTTTCTCGGGCGGCCCACCCCTGCCACCGGACACGGGAAAAAAGCTGTAGCTGCACCAGTGCAGCTACAGCTATACACCACCCATTTTTTCCGATTAGCTTTTTTGCAGACCCGTGAAATTTTCAACCAGTTGCATTTTTGTAGCTGGTTCAAATTTCACGCAAGACCGACAAATTTTTCAGGCATGATGCCGACCACTCAAAATTTCGATAAAAAATTCGATAGGCGTGATAATAGATTCTTTCAAATCTCGAGATTTGAAAAAAGGCAAAACGACCTGGGCGATAGTTAAGAATTTTACGCAAAACCAGTGAAAATTCAACGAGCTCCATTCTTGGAGCTCGTTGAAAATGTCGAAAATTTTCACGCAAAAGTCGACAAGGAAAAATCAGTGGTTTGTAATCGTCCCGGCCCGGCCGAGTTCTTTCAAATCCCGATTTGAAACAAGGCTTTAAAAAAGTAACGGCCGCGAGCCGTGACACTGACACAATTGAGCCGAACGAAGATGATGCAAGAGCAAAACGACAAGACTGTGGCCACCGGCGCCACCGCCAACGATGCCATCAAGGCAAACCCATTGCTCATGGGTTTACAAGAGATTGACTTTGAGAAATCAATAAAGAGACAACGAGACGGATTCTTCTCTGTAAATGACGCAATCGCTGCCTTCAAGGGCTGTTCTGACAAGGATGCGCGGTACGTCTACACTCGACTCAAGGAACATGTTGATGGGCTCGGCATCAACCAGTCGCTCAGGAAGATCGCATTTACAAGAGCTGATGGCCAAAGGGGCAAGCCGGTCGACTGCTTACCCTTCGACAAGCTGATCCAGGTGCTGGCCCTTGTACCAGGGGAAAGGGCGAAACAGTTGCGGTCGGAGCAGGCCAACATCGCGGCACGGGCAGTGGTGGGGGACGAGGAACTCGAGGCGGCAATGCCCCTGAGACGCGAACAGCAGTCGGAGAAGACGAGGCGCGATGTGCTGGACTCGATTGAACAGCCTACCAACAAGAAGCGCCGCGTCGAACCAAGTTCAGAGCTCGAGCTCATCGAGCAGAAGATCGTGGTGCTGGATGCACGAAGGAGGCTATGCCAGGAAGCAAGCGGCGCTCTGGCAGAGATGTCTCTAGCGCCAGTGAACCTGTACAAGATCATACTTGAAGCACAGGGCCTGAAGTTGGACGACAGGGATAAGCTGTTTGTCGCGGACGAGACTCGCAACAGCGCGCGTCAGGCCATGGGCACACTCAAGGAACTGACCTCCCTGCCTATGATTACCACCACTGCTGCCGCTACAGTGCCGGAGCCAGTGGTAGCAAGGAAGGAGTTGGCTATGACGGACGTCTTTCTGCAGCTGGCTTCTTCTCCCAGACCAACTGGTGCCGAAAGGACGGCGCTGCTGATCAAGGCGGGCAAGCTGGCGGCTGCCAGGTACCGCGCGAGGCATCAGGGACAAGAGCCTCCCAAGGCAGAGAGGCTGGTGGGAGGAGCTATGCGCAAAGTCAATGTCTACTTTGAGGACGACCGGGACATTTTGGAAGCGGCGTGCAGGGAAGCGCTAAGAACGAGAACTTCTCCTCTGTTTCGATTCAACAAGCGTTAAAATTTGTTTTAATCAATAAAATTTTTTTTCTTCTTCTACTCTATTATCAACAAGCAACAAAGGCAAAACTAAGAGATGTCTTCTTGTCAAACTTGTGGACAAGCCACCGCTGCTGCCGCCCCTGCCAAGGAAAAGAAGGCCAGGGCGCCATCCGCATATAACCAGGTAACATTGTCATGGAACGTTATTTTTGCTAGAAATCGTGCCTTCCGCTGTTTGTAGTTCTTCAAGGAACAGATGGCCACGCCTGAGGTCAAGGCGATGGCACACAAGGAGCGCATGGCGTACATCAGCTCAAAATGGAACCAACACAAGGCGGCTGCTCCTGCTCCTGCTTCTTCGGCGTCTGCACCCCAACAGGCACCGCAATCGGCAGCGAGCGACGCACTCCCTGCTGGACGCCCCGCGCTTGTCCGATCCCTTTAACGAGCGCGGCGAACGCGAGACCGAAGGCGTCGCTCAGATGATCTGACTCTGTGAGGCATCTAGTCTCGCCCGTAACGCTGAACGATTCTATTAAATTTTGAGCCAACACTTTAGACTGTACCTTGTACTTCCCTTTAACTCGACCGGATATGGTCAGCGTAAGTGAGAAGAAGCACGAAAACTTGAATGAGCTCTGATAGTAAAGCAGCTCCTTAGCACCGAGACTGAGCATAGTTGCGCCGGCCGCCGCTTGAATGAGCAGATTGTCCGGATTGGTATTTGCTCTCCCAAAGTTTTGATCTTCCACGACACAGAGATCGACGTTGTACAGTTCCTCAATCGCGCTAAGGCACGCGAACAGGGACTTGGTCTTGAATGAGTCAGTGTCCGTCTGTCTGGCTATGTCCAGTACGTTGGCATACGTGACTGTGATGGCGTTGGTGCGGTTGTCCTTTTCGATCACCACGACACCCAAGTTTCTTAATCCCGGATCGATTGACACGATCTTCATTCCCTTTCTCCGCCCCTTTTGTTTTTTAATAATACAAGACGAACTTTCTTTTTTTTTCACACGTCCTCGTACCAGGACAAGCTCAGGTGCACGTCCGCCGACCCGGAAGTAGTGCTAGCCGCGATACATAGTACTTCTCCCGGCCCGATAGCGATATTGAGCCTGCTCAGGTCCAGCGAGGCAGACGCCGAGCCCGTGGCCGACACGACGCACGCGGCCGCCGCATTGCCAGTAGACACCGTGACCAGCGAAGCGGAGTACTCAGTATTCGAGGCAGTGTCGTGGTTCGCGTAGGTCGGCGCGCTGCCGAACGTGGCTTGCGTGAGCACTCGGATGATCACGGGCTTGGTGCCAGACACGGCCGTAGCTGTCAGCAGGATCGGGAACAACAGGTCGTTGTTAGGGAGCGCGCCGATCAAGCTCTTGTTGCGGATCACCAACACGTTCTGTTCGGTCGTGCCAATCGTCTGCACGTTGGTGCGCGCAAAATTAATGCCCAGCTGTCTCACGGGACCCTCGACCAGGACGCCGACGCTGGCAGTGCGCACCAGGCCGCCCGCGCCAGTCGTCTTGAGCCTGAACGGCAAGCTGGCGTTGGAGAGCGAAGGCGTCGTGTTGGTGCCCGCGTACTGGATCCGGTGCGCTGGGACTAGCACCCCGTCCGACTGCCTCTCGACCGAGAACGTGACGGCCCCAAACCCTAAGTACTGCATCTGGATCTGAAAGATGTTGCCCTTGGCCCAGTCCTTGCGGTCCATGACGTCGTCGCCGCCCAGGCAGTTGTTCAGGTTCCAGTCTTTCTGGTCGACGTAAATGTCGACACTCGCATTGCGGTGCAAGATCCGCAGCCTGTTGGTTCGTGTCTGGTCCTGCACGAAGAAGAAGCCGTTGTTGTCGTCGCCTAGGCCGGCCATGGCCGAATTAGCCACGTTGGCCGTGGCGGGGAACAGCGCCGTGAAGCGGCAGACGAGCCCTTGTCCCGCGCGGTACTTGCAGCGACGGAGCGTCTCGGCCTGCGCGGCGCCGCTGAGCGACAAGGGGCCGGCGGCGGTGGTCACGGAGCCAGAGGTCGCGAACTTGCGCGAGTTCAGGGTGCCCGTGTAAGGGAACGTCTCCTGCACTAGCGGGGTAGACTCCGCGACCTTGTGTTCGCCAAAGGCCGTGACCATGCTAGGGAGCGGTTTGGTCTCGACCACATCCTCCAGGCGCAGGCGCTTGTTGCCGCTGAGCGTCAGCATATTTTTTTTCCTCTTGCACTACACTAGTGACAACATTTTTTTTTTTTCGGAAATGAGCGGCCTGCGCAACATTTCGGAAATGAACATCCTGGTCCGCAGCAAGGACCGCGACCGGGTGCAAGGCTCGGGCGATTCGGCCGAGTTCCGGCTGTCGCTGTCGGAAGCGATCCAAGGCAGATACAAGCTCATCTGGGCGACGATCCCGAACGCGACGTACAACATCAATTCCAAGAACAACAAGCTCTACTTGAACTCGACGGCCACGGGCGACGTGACGATCACGATTCCAAGCCAGAACTATACAGGCGAAACTTTGGCCGACGCGCTGCAATCACTTTTAATCAACGAGGGCTTTGTACAGGTAGGACAGTCGATCGGGGTGGTTTATCTCGACACCAAGCTCAAGCTGCAGTTCACGCTGTCCGCGGCGGCAGAGTTCAACATCTACAGCAAGAGCGGCGACGACAGCGCGCACGCAGTGCTAGGGTTCCCGACTTCGGCCCAGAACGAGCTCTTTGCACTAACGCCGGGCCAGGCCACCGTCTTGCCGCAAGTCGTGGCGCTGGGCCTGCCGACTTCGCTAGGCATCAAGATCAAGGAATGCTCAAGCCTGGCCTACTCGACGGGCGGCAACTACGAGGAGGTGTCGCTGACGGGCGCGGTCTCGCGCGGCACGAAAGTGCAGTCGGGCAGCCTGATCATTCCTTTCCTCGCAAGTTCGGGTGGCTACCAGTCGTCGGCGCAGGACCGGCACGACCAGTACGTGGTGTTTTCGACGCTGACGAAGTACTTGCACCTGCAGGTGTGCAATCCTGACACCAGGGACAAGGTGGACTTGAATGGGGCGGACTGGGAGATGCTGCTGTCGAAAGCCGGTTGCTGATCGAGTGGCCGCCAGCCCAACAGTCGCACATTCCTTTAAAGCTTGTAGTTTACCATGACGAGGATAAAATCCCGGCCATGCGATCGCATGCCGACTTGCACAGTAAAATTTTTACAGCCAATGTGCAAGTCGGCAAGGGGGGCTGTCGGTGCGCGCGCGCTGCTACCAGTCGCACATTTTTTTTAAATCTTGCAGTTTCCCACCACCAAAAGTAAAGATGGACGAGGATAAAATCCTGGCGATGCGGTCGCAGTCGAGCGACAACCATGACTCGGACGACAGCGACGTCAAGCGAGAGGAAGAGAAGTGGTCTTCGAGGCACGAGCAATATTTTGCCAGCGTGGTGGACGAGTGTGCCCTGCACGCGCGCCTCAACAACTCGGCCGGCTACTACTACTACAACCGTTTTCTGTTGTTTGGCTTGCTGTCTACGATCGTGCCGGCGATTTGTTCCGTTATCGTGGGAAATTTCGGCTTCAAGGCGTGTGAAGCGGGCCGGGCGGGTTACGACTGGGTCAGCGTGACCTGCCTGATCGTAGTAGCCATCGTCTCGGGCACCAACAGCTTTTTCAACTTTGGACAGAAAGCAGAGCGCCACTTCTCCTGCGAGATACTCTTTGAGATGGTCAAGAACGAGTTGTCAGTCGAGATGGCCAAGAAGAGGCGCTTTAGATTAGCAGCGGACGTGCTGTTGGTCAAGATTACCATGGCCCTGGAGAAAGTGCGTTCGAACGAGCAAGTTATAACGGGCGTGGTGCTGTGGGCGCACCGCCTGGACCGCGAGAAGCTGGCCAAAGCGCGCGCGCAGATGGTGACGAGCGGCGAGCCGGTCAGGATCCACCACGGCACGCCCGTGACGCTGGGCAGGCACTTGATCCCGATGCCTAATTAGCTGATAGTGCAGACCTTGGGACACAGCTCGCAGCAGTTGGTAGCGAGGGCGGCCTTCACGAGCTCCCAGATGACATCGACCACGGGCGGGATGAGCTTGTCCACGTTATCGTCGGGACACAAGTCGACGAGGACCGAAATGAGGATCTGCTTCTTCTCCTCGCCAGTGTGATTAGTATATAGGGCAAGGTACTTGACCCCGTGAACAATGAGCTGCGGCACGCTCTGCCAAGAGAAATCGCTGTAGCTGCGCTTGAGCTCGAGTGCGAGCTCGTGCGAAGTTACGGTGATGGACTCTGGCGACGAGGGCATCAGCCGCTGTTCGGTCTTACGTCTTTGCAACATAGTTAGTCTTTGTTTCTGTTTTGCGCCATAAGAAAAAAATATATCCTCTTTGCCCTTTATAGTATTAAAAGAGATGGCCTTGCTGAAACTGAACAACAGGCAGCTGAACGAATTATGGACACTGAAGAAAAACTGCTCGTGCCGGAAGCATCGCGATTTTGTCTCTTCCCGATACGGCGTCCGGACCTGTATTCATTCTATGAAGCTTCCCTGCGGTCGTTCTGGACAGCAGATGAGCTAGACTTGAGCCGGGAACAGGCCGATTTCAAGAAACTGAGTGCGGACGAGCAGCATTTTATTAAGATGGTGCTGGGCTTCTTTGCCTCGAGCGACGGCATCATCCAAGAGAACCTGGCCGCCAATTTTTTGGCCGAGGTGCAATTTTCCGAAGCTAGACTTTTGTATTCTTACCAGATCTTTAATGAGGCCGAACACTCGCGGACCTACAGCCTGTTGATCGACACGATCATCAGCGACCAGCCAGAGAAAGACAAGCTGTTCAATGCGATCACGCAGGTCCCGACCGTCGCCCAAAAAGCGAAGTGGGCGCTGCAGTGGCTCAGCCCGGCCCGGTCTTCGTTTGCCGAGCGGCTGGTGGCGTTCGCT
This sequence comes from Paulinella micropora, assembly GCA_019918135.1. Classification (NCBI taxonomy): domain Eukaryota; phylum Cercozoa; class Imbricatea; order Euglyphida; family Paulinellidae; genus Paulinella; species Paulinella micropora. Next base: position 133,079 of record WBZZ01000947.1, on the reverse strand, counting down.
TGTGTGGAACTTGTCCAGTTCGCCTCTTCTTTCGCCTCCATCTTTTGGCTGAAACAAAAGCACCCGGGCCTGCTGCAGGGCCTGTGCACCAGCAACGAGTTTATTGCGAGGGACGAGACGCAGCACGGCCTGTTCGCGTGCCACTTGTACAAGCACCACGTGTCGAACAAGCTGCAGATGTCGCGCATTTTCCAGATCGTGGCGGGCTGTGTCGAGGTCGAACGGAGGTTCATCAGCGAGTCGCTGCCGGTGGCCTTGCTGGGCCTGAACGCGACGCTGATGGAGCGGTACGTCGAGTTTGTGGCGGACGGCCTGTTGCAGAACTTGGGCCTGAGCGAAAAGCTGTACGGGGTGGCCAAGTGCCCTCTGCCCTTCATGGAACAGCTAGGCGTGGTAGGCAAAACGAACTTTTTCGAGAAGAGAGTGAGCGAGTACGCGCGGGCGCCGGCCAAGGAGCCGGAGTGGGGCCTAGACCAGGACTTCTAGCCATTGATGGTGTCTGGCATCTCTACGATCGTCTCTTCTAGTGCCATTTCGGTCTCGGCCGCTGCCGCGTGGGCGGCTGCCTCGGCTGCTGCC
>WBZZ01000947.1:115000-127500 GCA_019918135.1 Paulinella micropora | reverse complement strand
GGCATGATAACCACATAAGTCTGCATACACTAGCCTCTTTGCTGCCTCACCCGCCTTGCCCTAACTCTCCCCCTGTCCAAACTTAACTCCACACTGTTCTCCCTTCCAGTTCAGCCCAGTACAACGAGTGGTTTGTGGGTCTGTGGTGTGGCTCTTAGGAGTGAATGTAGTGGGACGTGGTGTTTCGTTCTTTGTCTGTCTAGAGTTCTGAGAGGGTGTGAGTGTCGGATTCTCACTTTTCCGTTTCTCTTTCTCTTTCACTTGCGAGGGTTTTGGTTGCAATGGTGAGTGTTGCACACGTTGTGTGTCTCGTGAGGTTGTGAGGGCAGGAGTGGTTGTTGTAGAGGTGTCGGGGTGTTGAGCACTAGTGCGAGTGCGAGGTGGAGGGTTGTGGGGTCTGTCGACGGAGTGTGTTTCGAGCCAATGGAGCACTCGACAGCTCCCCCCCCCCCCCCCCCCCCTCCCCTCCCCACGGGCTCTTGCGGGTTGATCTAAGGGTTTGTTGTCACTTTGCTCCTTTGGAGGCTCACTATCCTCCTCGCCCTCTTGCTCTGCTTCACGAGCAATAATGCTTTCCCCACTTTCTATGTTTCCTTCCATTGCTTCTTGTGCCCCCTCCATCATGACTAGCCCATACTCTTCTTCTTCTGAGCTTTCTTCCTCTTCAGATTTGTCTCCTTCTTCCTCCTCACCCTCCTCTCCTACTCTCCCCTCATAAGAGTGACTCCTTTGGCTCCTTTCTTTTTAAACTTGCCACTCTTGTCTCTTTGCTTTCCTTTTGTGGAGTTAGAGTGAGCTGACTTTGGACTAGTTCGTTTGGGGCTTAACTTCTGTTTGGGGCAAAAAAACTTTGTGTGTCCAGTCTGGTAGCAGTTATAGCATGTCGCTGTCAGCCACCATTCCTGCTCTGAACTATCACTACCATTCTTGTTGCCCTTGCCCTTCCCGTTCTTAGTCCATTTCTTGTTCTTCTCTCTCTTTTCTCCCTTCTCTCCTCCCTCTCCCTCTCCAAACAGTAGATTCGCTCCCTTACCCTCTCTCTTCCTCTCTTTCTCTCTCCTACGTTCCTTTCTCAGTCTCTTCTGCTTCGCTTCCCACAACAGGTAAATTTCTCTTGCCGATTCTACCATATCATCATGTGTTGGCCTGCTCGCTGCTGCTAATCTATAATGATCGTTGAGGTAAGCGGGCCCATAGGCCTCATGCGCTGCTAGCTTCTCTAACAAGCCATTTACTGCGTCTTCTGGCTCAAATGGCTTCCCTCACAGAGCTTCTAGCCAGTTCTTCTGCAGTAGATGTTGTGTTAGATACTCTACAACAAGTTGCCGTGTACCCATTGGTAAGCCCAGGCGCTACCAGCGGTATATTGTCGCCGCCTCTCCGTACGTTAGTGCGGAGCGCTCTCCTTTCTTGGGCTTTTTTTGGGGGAGTGCTGTACCCATGTACGCACATGAGCACTGCGCGGAGGTTGCGCTGAGGCTCAACTAGGGCATACGCGGTGGTTTCCCAGTAGCCTCTGGTTGTAAGTTCAAAGGCGGGAGGGGTTGGCATTGGCGAGAAGGCCAGCAGCCTGGCAGTCAGGCCTGTCGACTTTTCCGCCGGCAGCCAGATCGCGGACAACGCAGCTCGTGCCGTTCGTTGCACGAACGGCGTCTTCCGCGTTCTTCCCCGGCCCTGGTAGTGCGAGCCACGCCACCGGGGGGTTGGTTTGGGAGGGTCGCAGGCGGGGTAGCTGGGCGGCCACCCGGTGAACCCAGTCATCAATCGGCGGCTCTTGCCAGTTCCGAATGTTCCAGCGCTCTTCTATTCGTGGGTTGGTATAGAGGCAGTTGTTCATTTGGAAAACCAGCGTGGGCGCTGATTCCTTGGTTGGGAGTTTAGCTAGTTCATTTAGCAGTGTTCGCAGAGCCGCAATTTCCTCGGCGCCAAGGCCATTTAGGTTGATATACCGATATGGCCGCTGCCCTGAATCAAATTCTACGGGCTTTGCCGTAGACTCGGTTTTCGCGTTGGCACCCTGGCGTTTCTTGCGCCTAACCCGGGGCGGCCTCCCCGAAGGAGGCGATGGATGCCAGGCCTGATTTGCGTCGCCACCCGTATTCAGAAGCATGTTGGTTTTAATAACTAGGCTCAAAGGGCGCGAACCAAGTGTTACAACAGGGGTTGTGAAGGAGGGGGGGGGGCGGCTTAGGGAATGCAGTTTCCCCCCCTTTTTTTCCTTCTCCCTTCTTTTTCTTCTTCCCCTCCTCCTAACTATTCTACTGAATCTTTTTTTTGGTGCCCCGCCGATAAAACAAATCCTTAACCGTGCACAAATATTTTTTTTGGCATTTGTGCTGGCGACCAAAAGCGCCGCTTTCAGCTCCCACTGCTTTTTTTTCTCTCTCACTCCCCCCCCCCCCCTCTCTCTCTCTCTCGCACCAAAGGAGAGAGATGTTGGCTCCAACCCCCCCCCCCCCACCCCCACCCCCCCGCCCCCCGGAAAAGAATTTGTTTTTTTTAATTAAAAGTTTAATAAAACCTCTTACTCCCTAAAGAGACCAGGGGATGAGCAATGTGTGACTAGCGAGGGGAATCGTCCCCCCCTGTCAGCAGGGGGCTTGCGAGAGAGAGAGAGAGAGAGAGAGAGAGAGAGAGGGAGAGAGAGAGAGAGGGAGAGAGAGGGAGTAAGATGGGGGGAGCCTTCCCCCCCCCCCCCCTCTCTCCCTCTCTCTCTCTCCTAGACGCACTTTTCTCGGCAAGGAGGGGTCGAAATGATATTAAGCACAAAAAGGAAAAACAGAGCGCTAACGCCAGGGGTAGCACACACATAAAAAACAAACCAAAAGCAAAGCGCACACATGTCGGGAAAGACCACACCAGGAGAACCGCCCAGCTTGCTAGCACAGGCCGCAGGCGGGGAGCTCGGGGACACCCCCCCGTGTGTCCCCGAGCCCCCTCTGAGCCTTCCAGCCCTCGCCTGGCAGGGGGGCTCCGGAGGGCAGCATGCCCTCCGGAGCAAAGAAGAGCTGCTAAAGGCAGCGGTGTAGCTGCAGGCCAGAATCGGCGGCCCGGCGGTTTTGGCCGGCCCTTCGAAAAGGCGCCGGCTGGCACGAGAAGATCTCGAGCGCAAATTGGCCCAGCTCAGCAGAATCAGCAAAAGGCCGCCCGTCACTTTGGAACTCATCCTGTGCGCACCCCTGCTGCGCCAGGTCGCGCTCGCCCTGTTAGCCCCCGAACCCCCAAAGACTGGGGTCGCGGCCCGCGCCGCCTACTACCGACAGGGTCGCGCATGTGTGCCAAACCTTCCAGCGCATCGTCCAGTATGAATTCCTCTCGCGCGTGGACGAGCTTGACCAGCGGGCCACGCTGATATTCTATGGCATGCTTCAAGCCAAGCCCTGGCTTGGCTTCAATTACGTCAGACGAGAAATTCTTTTTATGGCCAGCCCCATGCTCCGCCAGACCTACCGCGGTCGGCGCGGCCGACCGCGGCGGCGGGCTGACTCCGATGACGACGAAGCCCCCCTCACCGACGACGCGTACCTCCGCCAGGAACTCCCTCCCCAAAGCTTCCGCCACCGCCAGGTGGCCACCAGGCGCCCCGGCGCCGAGCCCCGGCTCGTCGAAGAGGTCTGCTCCAGCAGGCTGGCGGGATTCCTTGCGGAAACCATGTTCATGCACAAGATTCGCCAACACATTCAAGTCCTCCGCGAACTCAAGAAGCTGCGCGCTCAACGCGATCGGCGCGCTCTCAAACTCCGTTCAGCCCGCTCAGCCCGCGCGTCGCGCGGGCTGGAGGGTAAGCAAAAACTCAAAAGCACGTCGCACACCTTAGCGTAAAACTTTCCTGCGCCAGGAAAAAGTCTTTTTCTCTTAGGTTTTCTTTTTTTGTCTTTTTAATTAAAACAAAACTACCCGGCAAAGGGCCAGAAAAACACATCCTGCTTTTTTTTAATTCATTCAAAGCCGGACCCCAGCGACAAACGAGGGGAAGACGAGCCTGTAACGTGGCGGAGACGAGTGCTGGCAAATAGGCTGCTCAGATTCCATTTGCTCCATTTTCTTTTTCCAAGTCCTACTTCCTTTGGGGGAACGCTCGGCAACGCTCTGGCGTCTGCGTTCTAGGTAATTCCTTTTGCACTCATCGTTGCAATAAAAATTAAGCGAAGCCTTCGCACAGAACGTGCCTGGTCCTGTGCATGCTCTAGTACGGGTACGCATTCCAGGATCCTCTTCGGTCCTCGAAGAGTCAGAGGAGGGGTCTCTACCAGGCAAGTAGCTGCGCCGCAGCATAGAACGCAGCCATTGCTTGTCCTGCAGCGATTTAGTCAGCGACAAATCACGAAATATACCTTCCCGACACTCCTTGGTCACTGGGAGCATCTGCGCTTCGTGACGCTTGCCACAGAATACAAACTTCCTGTCATAGCGATAGAACTTAGCGGGTCTTGGACATTTATCCACACAACAGAGAACGAGAGGCATGCCGCCCCCCGAACCCTCCCCTAACCCCTCTCCAGTTCGCTGGCATGGTTTCGGGGCAACGTGCAAGGGGCGAAGATTTGGTGCGACAAAGAGATCTGCGCCGCAAAGGCTACCGAGTGTCGGCGGCGGCGCAGCCGTAGCGGCAGTCTGCACTGCCGCCTCACCGGGGTGTGTGGCTGGGTCTATTACTTCTTCCTCGACCCTAGGCGTCTTGTCACATGTGTCGAGGAGTCCTTGCTGCCCCAACTTGTCCAACCCGCTCCCGCGCGGCAGGCGCAGCGGGCGCGGCGGACTGACTTTTTCTCCGCGGGCCTTGCGTTTTTTTGTAGGCAAGTGCGGATTCAAAGCAGGGGTTTGCGCCCTTGTACCCGACTGAATGTTTCGCAAATCTATAGCATAGGCTATCGTAGCACTGAATCTTTTTTTTTACCCGCGTGGCCGGGTTTTTAGCAGCACGCCAAGCATGCCTCCTTCCAGTTGGGCAATGCTTTGCGAGAGGCAGACAGAAATGTCAATTTTGAAAGCGTTCATCGCCAAGTCCTCTATAATCGTGTGCAGGCAGCTCGCGCTTATCTCCGGAGACACCGGCCGGCAGCGAAACTCTAGTGACAATTCGCTGCTCGCAGCCCCACCGTGCCATATAACCACTTTGCCCTGCGCATCGACATGAATAACGCCGCTGTCCAGAGACGATCGCGCGGCCGCCACAAATGGCAGTCTTTCCCAAAACAAAGGCGCCACAGCGGGAAACGGCAGACCCCCACATGTGGTTTGCTCCGCTTCCACCACCCATGTCTGTTGTTCTGTGTAAGACAGATTCCCTCCCCCCCCCCCCCTTGTAAACAAGAATCGTGAGGCGAAAAACGCCTGTTTTAGGAACTCGAAAATGGACGCACCACTGGGCATTTGGCAGTGGCTGCACAAGTGTAAAAAAGCGCAGACTCTGTGCACTGTCGCGCAGCTCAGCCTCAACCCCGACCGCGCGCTGATCAATGTTAATCCTCCTTGATTTTTACCCACTAAGCGCGCAATGCGTGTCGCGTGCGAAATCGTTTTGTGCACGGAAGACTTGGTCCACACCCGGCGCCCCGACAAGGGCAAGCACACCCCGAGAATCTCCATTTTGCACGTATATGTACAAAAGTTCCCCGCCGCAAACCAGCTCGCGGCAGGGAAAGAAAGTCTCTTTTTTTTCATTCTGTTTCTAATACAAACAAAATTGATATTAACCTAAAGTCAAACTTGACAAGGCATCCACACCCCCTCGCTCCCTCTCCGATCTGCACTGCGACAAGGGAAAAACACGCCATTTTACTTTTTGCAGTAGTAGTAGCTCTGGTACTAGCTCCCCCCCCCCCCGCCCCTTTTTACTTTTTTTTTTCACCCCTTTCCCCCCCCCCCCCCTCCCCCCCCCCTTGGGGGGAGGGGCGGCGCAAAGATAACGAGAGGGGGGTTTGGGGGGGGGGGGGGGGCGAACCCCCCCCCCCACACACACACACACACACACAAAGGGCAAAGGGCGCAGACAACTCAAAAGATGGACGCGCTGCCTAGCGAAGAGGACTTCCGGCTCGCAGACTTGGCGGAAACACAACAAGCGCTGTGCGTTAAGCTCCAAAACCTGGCAGTGAAAAAAAACAACAAGCATCTGCAGGGGCTGCGCCCGATTTACCTGGGGACCATGTCACTGGCAAAGGCGCGGCGTCCAATCAGCACGCTCCAGGCACGGTACTGGGTCCTGCAAAATAAGTGGCAGGCGCGTCTGGCGCCTTACTTCATGCCGGGCGCCCCCAAGTGGCATATTGACCACATCGTTCCAAAAGATTGGGGGGAGTCGACCACCCCTACAATTACGTGATAATGCCCGGTGCGGCTAATGTGTGTTTCAAAGAATTCCTGACGTCCGAGAAACTGGCCTACATCGGCAGCGTCGCGGCGCGCGGAGCTGCGCGCCTGTGCGAGTTTCTGCGCCCCTACATGTTGCAGGGACTAGCAGAGCTACCCTGGCAAATGCCCGTCGCGGGGGCTCTAGACAGCGGCATCTTTTCCCGCTGGGACGCGGAGTCGTGCACCCCCCGGCCCGAACGCACGCGCTCAACTCCCGCTAAGAAACGGAAACAAAAGGTGCAAGAAGAGGAGGATAAGAAGACACAGGTGGGCGAGACGGAGCCACAGCCAGAGAAAACCGAAAAGAAAGGGTGCCGCCACAAACTGGGTCCAGCGGTGTCTGACTCAGCGGAAATAGTCCCCGCAAAACGAGCCCGAGTTACCCGCAAAGCCCGTTCTGCAAGCGCAGCCCCGCGGGATACACATGGTATCACCGAAGAGCCCCCCGACGAACACGCTCTGCTCCTGTTAAGTAACACGTTCCCCAACCTGCAAGCAGATCCCGAGGTTGTCAGCGAATGTCAACGCACGAATTTTGTCAAACGCTGCCAGCTGCTCAAATTATTTCGCGAGAGTACTCTCCAGGAAATCTGGCAAAAAGAGGCCAAGTCTTCGGCGGGCTTGTGCGTGGCCAGCAATCTGGGAGCTCTTTTGGTGCTCCTCCAGCTTAACCTAAACAAGCATGCCCCTCAGCTTCAGCTCACTACTCTCAAACTAGACCTCCCACGCATAACAGAAGCACTGCGCAAATTTCTGCTCGCGTTTCCGCACATACTCTGGTCGCCCGGCGCCTACGTCACGGGCATGCTGCAGGCAGAACCCCCCCCCCCCCCCCCGGACTCTGCCGACCCAGCACGCTCTCTCTGCCAGTGCGCGCCTGCTTCAAACCCTACTGCCTTGCAAGCTACTGCGCATGGTAAACCGAGCACGTTCTGACGGGCAATTCAAAGCAAACTGTATAACCTTTTCACGGTATGAACTCATGCCCGACACCCTACAGGGCAAGTCTGCATTCGAAATTGCAGAGGCTTGCACGCTAGAGTACTGGGGGCCAGGGGTAGTAATTGCCAATGAATAAACTATTCACTTTTATTAAATCTTTTTGAGAAGAGCAAAAACAGCGCTTTGTGAAAAGGCTAGCGCAGACTTTTTTGTCCCTGTGACACGCACGACTAGTGGCTCGCTACCGCCAAGAGGTGTGTGCAGACTTTTTTGTCTCCCTATCGCCAAGAGGTGTGTGCAGGATGCAGCGCACCCCCCTTTGGGGGGGTGGGGGCAGGTGGGAGGGGGCGGGAAGGGGGGGGGGGGGGGAGGGGGCGCACCCCCCCCCCCCTTCGCCTTCGGAAAGGGGGCCAGGAAAATAAACTGTGCTGCTTTTTCTGCGCCCCTGATGTGTGCATGGGACTAGCAGAGCTGCTTTGGCAAATGTCCGTTCTGCAAGGAGGCTTTTAGACAGCGGAATCTGTTCCGCTGGGTCGCGGAGTCCTGCACACCCGGTCGGGGGGCGGGCACGCGGCTCAAAACTCCAGCTAAGAAAATGCAAAGCGAGAGGTGCAGAAGGACGAGAAGCCACAGGCGGGCGAGATGGAGCCACCGCCAGAGGGAACCAAAAAGAAAGGGCGGCGCCGCAAGCTGGGTCAGACTGGCTGAGCATCCTCTTCCTTTAAAAAAAGTAAAATTTCCCGTGCACAGGAAAGACGCTGTGTGTTTTGGCGCGCGGCGGGTGTGAAGAGCAACCTCTACTAGTAGCGCCCCACAAGCATTTCTTGCTTTTGTGTATATATTTCTATAAGATTCTACTTTATTCTTGCTAAGCTGCCTGGCAGGAACACATTTCAGACCCGAGCCCGCTGAGCAGAAGCAAGAGCACAGACACTCTCAACTTCCGCGCAAAGAAGGTACAAGCAAAAGGTGCCAAAAGTGGCGAGGTACGCAAAACGGAAAAATGAGCAGCGCCCCCCCCCCCCTCCACCTCTTCCCCCCCCTTTCTTTCCCCCCCCCCCCTTACTAGTGCTCTCTCTTCTCCCTTCCTCTCGCAAAGATATTAAAGGAAGTGATCACCCGCAGCCGCTGCAGAAAAAGCAATGCAGCCGTGCGCGGCGGACGCAGATCGACCGATCGTCCAAAACATTTTCATTAGGTTTTCACTTTCGCCCCGATGTCGCGCCCCGACACACCCGGTGAAATTCCGTACGCACCGGAGGAGCCGGTGATTTTTCGCTGCCTTTTCCAAAAACGCGCGGGGGGGGGGGGGCTTGCCGGCGGCCCCCCCAAAGCCAGTGAGAACGCGGCGCATCCGGTAGAAAGCAGGTGAAGGTTTGCGGCAAGCAGGAAAAGATGGTAGAATTTTCCCCTTTTTTTCATAACTCCTCTCTCTGCTCGTACATCGGTTTCTTTTTGCATTTTACTAGCGCCTTTTTGCTAGAGTGCACACAAGAGTCTGCGCATGTAACTAAGAAAGTGCAGACATTTCAAAAGCCCAATCGAGAGAAAAGTTTTATTTATGCTAGAAAACAAGCAGAGATGTGCATTCTCTGTAAAAGGGGGGGGGGTGAGCACGGAACACACACACTGTAAATGTGCGCTTTTTTTCTTAATCACTGGTAATCCCCTGCGGGGGGGTAGGCGGAGAGTGTGCATTCCTCTGCAATTCGAAAGGCGTCTATGCCCTGCAGCATGTCGGGTTTCAATTCATATTGCGAGAATGTTTCCCCGCCTTCTCTGAACCGACCATCAGAACGCCCTGGGTTTATAATGCGGACTAGCTGGCAGGCAACATAGCTCGAAGAACCTGTGCACTTTGGCTGATTGCGTGTTGGGCAGGTAGGGTCTTGAGTGGTCGGGCTTGGAGCAGGTCGGTGAGGTAGCGCCCCGGCTTCCATTTGGCTACGACTCGTGGCAGCGCCTCGAGTATCCGACGCAGGCAATCCGTGATTGCAGGCAGATCTAGGTCAAGCGTTGTACCGTGTGTCTGAACATTGAACTTTTTCAAGTTCCGGGCCCTACTCAGTACTACTTTCCGTCAACTCTTTTCATCACTTTTTTTCTTCTTCAACTTCTGCTTTTTTTCCCTTTCAGCGGTTTGTCTCCGGGCCCCCGGCCTTAAGTTTTCCGAGTCTGCTTTACTTTTTCAAGTCTCTCTTTGAAGTCAACAAGGTTACGGTCTTCACTATCTTTTTTTGCTACTTTCTAGACTTTATTATCTATCAGTATTATTATTATAGTTAAATATCATTATCTTTTCTTTCCTTCAAGTTCAAGTTCAAGTTTTTTTTTCAATTTTTTTTTCAACTTTTTTTTTTTTTTTTTTTTTTTTTTTTTTTTTAGTCAGCGCTTCATTTTCTTTTCTTTTGTACCTCTTTTGGTACAATACCACTCACCTTCCATTTTATCTCTTCCGCCACTGAGTCAACTTCCTCAGCTACTCAGTTTTTCCTACAAGTCACCTCCGACACAGTGGCAAGTCACGTCACCTAGTATTTTATTAAAACAGCCGTCACATAAAAGCATTCACCGCCAATTACCCTGGTAATTAGTCTTAATGTGGTTGGCTTCCCGGGAAATGTCTGCATGTCGATAGGGCATGAAGTCGTAAGTATTTTTAAGAATTTCATGGGCCGCAAGGATAAGCAAGAAAGCAGTGCAACAGATTAATTCCTATGTAGGTGTGCAGGCCGGAGGGTCTATGTGATTGTGTAACGGCTGCGCAATGGTCTATGTGTGTAACGGTTAGCAGTAGAAATTTCCATGGTAATTACCACGGTAATTATTAACCCTTGTCCAATCGGGGGTCCGCAACACCCGGAGAAATCCGTTCTTTTTGCGACCGGAAGCGGTCGTGTGACAGGGTAAAAGTTATGATTATCATCTATTTATTAGCTAAGTTATATTAATATCATCATGATCATCAATATGCTAATATCAATAATGGTACTTAGCATATTAACTATAGTCTACTACTACTACTACTACTACTACTACTACTACTACTTAGGACTACTACTACTACTACTACTACTACTACTAGAGAAAAAGGGGAACATGGAAAGTTAGGAAGGGGGAGTGAGTCAGACACTTCTGACACAGATAGGGGGAGTGAGTCAGACACAGATGAGGAAGGTGAGAAGGTGAAAACATTAAAAAGGATGACGAGATTTTTGACAGGGCGAGACAGAGCAGGCATGGCAAAGGAGAAGGCCCACATGGGTAAAGTGAAGGACCTGGTAGTACAAGAGAGAGTAATCTATCGTCTATGTGAGGGGCGAGTGTCAGGTGAGCAGCAATGTTTTGTATGCACTCATGACATGGAGAGTGAGAATGTGTTGTTGCGAGAGGCAGCTTATGGTCTGTTGAGAGTGCGATTTTGCGGGCTGCATACAGATCAGGAAAGAGAGAGAGAAAGAGAAGGAGAAGCGCTCCAAGCGCAGAAATAAGAAGAAAGGAAAGGTAGTGACGAAGAAGGTGGGGCCAGTAGAAGGGCCAAGGCATGTTATGCCGTCCAGGAAACCCGTAGGTTCGGCGGACAACGACCAACGCAACCGCGGGGGGGCGGACAGCGACATCGACAGCGACAGCCATTCATGCTCGGGCTCGGAGCGAAGATCGGTGGGGCGCGCAGCGCACATGTGGTTCTACGACCCGGGCGGCGGACTCAAGCGGCGGCACATGGGCTATGGGGAACCCTCATGTAGTCTGTGCTCACACATCCTACACTCCTTCTCACATTCCTGAGAACACATGCCCTCCATGTTACAGTTGAAACATTTCTCTTTCTTCAACGTCTTCTTTCTCGTTCCTGTTCCTTTCCCTCCCCCTTTCTTATCAGTGGTGGTGTGTTTAAACCTACAGTTAGATCTATCACAGCTGCCTGACTGTTCAAACATGTAGCACACCTCAGGCACACTACGCATAGTGACTGATCCCTCTTTATGAGCAAAACGACACTCATCCCCCCACTTGCATCCACTCTCTCTTTGAAACCAAAAACAAACGCCTCTCTGCCCTTCCTCTCTTTTGTTGGCATCTTTTCCTGCGTGTGCTTTTTCTTTCTTCATCTTCTTCTCTCTTTCTTTGTTTCCGTCTATTTCCAACGCTTTTTCTTCCAACTCCTCCCACCATTCCTCAAAGGACCGTGCATGCTGCTTCTTATTCTACCTACTAGCTTATCAAACACAAACGAAAAAGCTTCCTCTGCCTTTTCATCTCATGCTCCAAACTCTCCTCATATGCTACTATCATTCTGTCGTCCTTCTCTTTTTCCTCTACTTGCTCCTTGCTCTTCGTCCTGATTGTTGTCGTTGCTGGTGTGGAATAAGTAGGTGAAAGCTCACTACTCACTCTCCCCCTCTCCTCCACCTGCTCTTCTCCTCCCTTTTGCTCACTTTTACCACTATCTCCCCCTAAGGTAGGCTGCCTTTCTGTCTCAGAAAAATAAGAGGTAAGGTTTTCCTTGTCTGACCCTGACTCTGAGTCTAACTCAGCTTCCTCTTCCTCCTCTCTCAACCCTATCTTTCCTCTCCCTCTTGCTGATTGCTTTCCTGCTCTCTCTCCCCACCTCCACTGGCATGTAGTTGGGGACTTTCTTTCCTTTACTATGCAGAGCACTTACATTATTCTCATGTACTAACCTAAGGTGCTCTTCTGGGGTCTTGAGTGCCCCCTTGAGTCCTTTTGCCCCTAGGGCCAAAACCGTCTCTCGTTGAAATGCTTTAAACGGGGTTCTCCAGTCAAACTGCCCTTTTGCAGTCATGCTGACTTTGCTTTTGTCCGTGCCTCTTAGAGTGCTGAAACTCATTGAGGACTTACTGTCTGTTTTCCTTAAGCTTGAGCAGACCAGTTGCCAGTGTCCGATGTGCTTCTTGCTTCTTTGCCCCGACGCCAGTGACTCACCTAGCCAAAAACGGGGACAGGTACAATGCGTTCAAAACTGAGCCAAAGGATCTCAGTGCGAAAGTTTCCCTTTTTGTGTGTCAATTAATGGAATGGCACCAACCCTCTTGACAGTCGCCTCCCAGTCGGCGATGTTCTTCTCCTTCAGCCAGGTTGCAGTGCCAGAGCCACGGTTCAAGCGCTGCCAAGGCCCATAACCCACTAGACGAGAGGGTTCGTAATTTACTTTTATAATCAAAGACATTCAAGTTAACACA
>WBZZ01000947.1:105000-110000 GCA_019918135.1 Paulinella micropora | reverse complement strand
AATTGACGATAAGCTCTAATGACACCCCCGCAAGGGCAGTTCCAACACTTCCAGACGGGCCGGTATGTTCAATGAAAATACTGGTCCAGACGGATCGGTATGTTCAATGAAAATACTGGTGGCACCGACGGGAATCGAACTGGCGACAGGGCTCAGATGGTAATAATAATAATAATAATAATAATAATAATAATAATAATAATAATAATAATAATAATAATAATAATAATAATAATAATAATAATAATAATAATAATAATAGTGCTTCTCTGTCAATGGCTGATGCATTTCTGCACATGCGCCTCCATCGTCTCACCCGTGAGGGGAGTACGAAGAATTGACGATAAGCTCTAATGACACCCCCGCAAGGGCAGTTCCAACACTTCCAGACGGGCCGGTATGTTCAATGAAAATACTGGTCCAGAAATAGACCGGTATGTTCAATGAAAATACTGGTGGCACCGACGGGAATCGAACTGGCGACAGGGCCCAGATGGTAGAACTTGACCACTGGGCTATCACGGTGTCCAATAATAATAATAATAATAATAATAATAATAATAATAATAATAATAATAATAATAGTGCTTCTCTGTCAATGGCTGATGCATTTCTGCACATGCGCCTCCATCGTCTCACCCGTGAGGGGAGTACGAAGAATTGACGATAAGCTCTAATGACACCCCCGCAAGGGCAGTTCCAACACTTCCAGACGGGCCGGTATGTTCAATGAAAATACTGGTCCAGACGGATCGGTATGTTCAATGAAAATACTGGTGGCACCGACGGGAATCGAACTGGCGACAGGGCCCAGATGGTAGAACTTGACCACTGGGCTATCACGGTGTCCAAATAATAATAATAATAATAATAATAATAATAATAATAATAATAATAATAATAATAATAATAATAATAATAATAATAATAGTAATAGTAATAATAGTAATAATAGTGCTTCTCTGTCAATGGCTGATGCAAATCTGCACATGCGCCTCCATCGTCTCACCCGTGAGGGGAGTACGAGGAATTGACGATAGGCTCTAATGAAAACACCCCCCCACGGGCAGTTCCAACACTTCCAGACGGACCGGTATGTTCAATGAAAATACTGGTGGCACCGACGGGAATCGAACTGGCGACAGGGCCCAGATGGTAGAACTTGACCACTGGGCTATCACGGTGTCCAAAATAATAATAATAATAATAATAATAATAATAATAGTGCTTCTCTGTCAATGGCTGATGCATTTCTGCACATGCGCCTCCATCGTCTCACCCGTGAGGGGAGTACGAAGAATTGACGATAAGCTCTAATGACACCCCCGCAAGGGCAGTTCCAATAATAATAATAATAATAATAATAATAATAATAATAATAATAATAATAATAATAATAATAATAATAATAATAATAATAGTGCTTCTCTGTCAATGGCTGATGCATTTCTGCACATGCGCCTCCATCGTCTCACCCGTGAGGGGAGTACGAAGAATTGACGATAAGCTCTAATGACACCCCCGCAAGGGCAGTTCCAACACTTCCAGACGGGCCGGTATGTTCAATGAAAATACTGGTCCAGAAATAGACCGGTATGTTCAATGAAAATACTGGTGGCACCGACGGGAATCGAACTGGCGACAGGGCCCAGATGGTAGAACTTGACCACTGGGCTATCACGGTGTCCATAATAATAATAATAATAATAATAATAATAATTCTAATAATAAGAATATTAATAATAATAGTAATAGTAATAATAATTCTAATAATAAGAATAATAATAATAAGATCTTGTCATGAATTGCATTTTGTTTGATTTTTTGCTGTGTGTTTCAGTTTAAATCTGTCTTTCTTTTGGTTTTTGAAAGTCATGTGTGGTTGTGTCTGAAATTTTAGCATGTGATGTGTAATTTCAATTGTAAAAACGTTACTATGTTTTTAAGTTTTCATGTTAATTGTTGCAGCTGAATGATCAGCTAAACGACGGGGCAAACGCGATGGGGCATTTTCTAGTTTCACTGAACCTTATATGTCAGCAGCCGTCGTCGTCGTCGTCGTCGTGCTGTATACAAAACCTCTCAGTACTTTATATTTATATGTGAGCAAACCGGTCGGTCTTTTCGTGCTGTATACAAAACCTCCGCCCCGAGGAGAACGGCAGTTTTCGTGCTGTATACAAAACCTCCGCCCGAGGAGAACGGCATGCAAATTGGGGAAATTGGAAAAGAAAAAGACGGTTTTGGCAGCAAATGTACCGCAAACATCAGGCCTATCAAAACTCGGAAAAGAAACGGCTCTAAAATAAAATCATCGCAAGGAAACGGCTGCGAGCCATACAGCAAGGGGAAAAGTTTGTAATGAATTATGACGTGAAGAGCGGTGACAACATTGGAGGTAGCATCTCTCGGCCGGCTTCATCTTTCTTTCTCCGGCTCAAACGAATATTTTATTTTTGCGGTATTTTTCCTTGCTTCCGTGAAATGCCCAGCATAGACTAGATAGAAGAAATTGTTTCATGTGTGTCGTGTGTGGGCAACTACTAATCCTAAAGCACCCCATAAGAATTAAAGAGAGTGACGTGATCGTGAGGGGGAGACTTACGCCTGGCATGCTCTATCGCTGGGACAATGAGAAAGACAAGCCCCTCAACATAAATGAGCGTTACAACCCCAAAGTGAAAGAGAAGAAGAATAAGACGGGGTAAGCGGGGCGGGAATCCCCATAGAGAGAGAAAGTGAGAGCAAGCAAGCGAGAGTAAGTGAGAACGAGGAAGCTAGAGGCAGCGTTTTATACGCCATGTATCCTGAGAAAGGTAAGAAGGGTAAGCCCGTTGACATTTATGTCATACATCAGTGTAATGGGCATAAAGCTTTACCAAAGACCTATGAATTAGGCAAGGCAAGGGGTAGAAAATTAACAGGAAGCGAGGATAGTGTTAGATTTTGTGAAACCTGTATGATGGGAAAAGCTATAGCTAAAGTGTTACCCAGATTTAAGGTTAATAGAATTAGGAGAGCGAGTTACCCTTGTGAGATTTTGCACATAGATACTTCCGGACCTTGGCGGTAATGTCAATTCACGGTAAGTACTATAAATTTTGCGTTACAGACGATTATTCGGGGTACATCAAAGATTATTATTTAAGATACAAGAACGAGTTTGTAGATTGTTTGAAGCAAGCGGTAGCACGGTTTGAGAGGCAAACAGGGAAAAAAGTCAGACAGATCACTTGCGACAACGAGTTCGATGTCCCAACTGAGATTATAGAGTGGTGGAAACCCCTACAATTCATTTGGAAGACTAGTGCTCCAGGTGATAGGGATGGCAATCCCATAGCTGAGAAAGTAAACGACATCACAGCCGGACCAGCCCGGGCCATGCGATATGACGCTAATTTACCACCCCAATTTTGGGCGGAAATGGGACACACAGCCACAACTTTGCACAACATTCTACCAGCCACGACAGGGCCTAGGAAGGGAACCTCACCTTTTGAGCAATGTCTGGCTACTATCCGACAACTTAAACCTATAGGATGTTTAGGTGTAATGTACATAGGAAAGCAGGTAGGCAAAGGCAACTATAGGGGAAAGCGTGTAATGTTACTTGGATATGATGTATTCAAGGAACTATACCGAGTTTGGGATGGTCGAAAAATCATCACAAATGTGCGTAATGTACGCTTTAACCACAATGTAGTTGGCAAGGATGCTCACCCACCCAGAGAAGTTAGATGGGACGACGAGGAATCTGAGGGGGAGAGTAATGACACCGTCCAGCTAGAACAGTCGTTAGACGAACCCAAACATAAAGATGAGGGGGAGTTAGACAAACATGAGGAGTTACAGGAAGAAAAAGACATTCACCGTCCAGATTCCGGTCTCATCAGAGTCGAAGGTAGAACTAGCTGACAACAAGGATGATGGGGTAACACCCGTCACATCGTTAGAGGCGCAAAGCCTCGAAGCAGACCACCCTAGTAGGAGGTATGTAGAGGGAGACGCGCCCACAAAGGGCCTCACCTGGGAGCAAAGTGACAAGATCACATCAAGTGAGGGAAAGTTTAACGAGAAGCAAAGGTTAGGACACCAGTTACACAACCACCTCCAGAAAAGAAGGCAGCAGTAAAAGCAGCTACATTGACAGGAGAGAGACTTAAAGTCCGTAAGATGCCTAAGCCCAGTCACTTCGTAGTCTTTGACGACGGTCAGGTAGAAAAGATGTTAGATAGCGAAATTAGAAAGTATCGGATAGATAGGATAAGACCCGTCGGAGAACTAGAGCATCCCGAGATGTCCGCAGAAAGTATCGTAGAGGATCAAACCACTGCGTTACTGTACCTGACATTGAATGTACCAAAGGCAATCGTAGATGAGGGATTAACTGCGAAAGAGTTGAAAGCAAGAATGGATAAAGAGATTGAAGCTCTAAAGTCTTTTAACACTTACACGTGGGTAAGCCCTAAGGAAGCGAAAGAAAAAGGAGTAAAAGTAGTGAGACTAACATGGGTACATAAAGTCAAACTAGACGAAAAGGGACGTAAGTTCATTAAGTCAAGGTTAGCTTTGCGGGGAGATGCTAGAGCCAGGAGTTAGCTATAACCCAGATCAATTATTTGTGCCCTGTGCAGCGCATCGCTCATTACTCTTTTTGTCTAAGCTTGCAGCATGGCATGGACATAAGCTATACGGTATAGACTTCAAAAATGCTTATCTAAATGCACGAATGCATGATCCTGTTTATGCTTATGCACCCGATGGGATAGACAGTGAAGAGCATAAAGGCATGATATGGAGAGTAGATGGAGCTCTGCATTGCGCGCCGCAAGCTGGTAGGAGATGGTATGAAATCTTAGCCCCTAAGTTAGAGGAATTAGGATTCAGGTTACTAGACTCAGATTTATGTATGTTCGTTGAAAAGGATAAGCAGATAAGAGATGCTATCGTTGGTATTTTCCATGTAGATGATCTTATTTTCTCAGCCCCTATCGAACAGG
>WBZZ01000947.1:97500-100000 GCA_019918135.1 Paulinella micropora | reverse complement strand
ATTTCAGCCAGCTGCCGATAGAGCGCGTGTCTGGACTGCATGCATGTGTGCTTGTGGTACCATTTGCATCACCACACTTTGGACCTAAACATGACAACCGCAACAAGATGGTCACGGAAGAAGATGAGAGGGCAAAAGGCATGGCATCATGTGGACGGCTGGAGGGGAACATGCGTCACTAGGACGTGCCTACTGGACTGTTTGCTATCGCAGCGCTGCGCCAGGCTCGTGCCGCCTGGCCGCAACGAGCGGTACGCGAGACGATATCCACACAGCATAGAAGCAAGGCAAGCATGTTGAAGCAGCGGCATCTGGCTGTGAGGTCTGTGCCCCTGTCGGCACGAGCGAGCGCCGGCAAGGAGCAGGCAGTAACGAACGAGGTGCAGGCGGCGGCGAGCGAGCAGAGGCCGCTGCAGAGAGCAGGCAGATGGGCCAACTGGCCGCGCGTGCGACACCACAGCAGCGCAGCAACGAGGTCCAGCACGGCGTCGAGCAAGAATGGGCAGGCTCGCTGCAGATAGGGGCCACAGGGCGCACGCAGCGAGCAGCACGACGACACGCCGAGCAAGCAGCGCGAGGGCGCGATCGGGCAGCGGCAATTGTAGTCAGCACAGCACGCAGCAAGCAGCAAGGTCTGGTGGCTGCCGCGGGGCTCCAACGGGACCGTGCGCCCGCGCCAGCACAGTGCACAGCCATGCACAGCTACCCTCGCTCAGAACTAGCCGGCTGCCACGCATGCGGCTGACTTGCCGCCTGTGCGGGGAGAGCCCCGCCGAAGAGAAGTGGAAGCTAGCATGCGCGCAGCAGCAGCAGCACAAGCTGCGAGCAGAGAGGAAGGGAGCAGTACGAATTGCTGAGCTTGCATCTGCTCCTTCTGGTCCATGATCTGCCTCTACACACCATGCAGCACCAACGCCATCGAACACATCACCCACTCACATATTCCGCCTTTTTGCGTTATGTTCGCATATATTGTGTTTTTAACTTGGCAGCTAGTGCTCCATTTGGCCTGTTTTTACTATCTGGAGCTATGGTGTGCTGGCAGCAAGAAGAAGAAGAAGAAGAAGAAGAAGAAGAAGAAGAAGAAGAAAGAAGAAGAAGAAGAAGAAGAAGAAGAAGAAGAAGAAGAAGAAGAAGAAGAAGAAGAAGAAGAAGAAGAAGAAAGAAGAAGAAGAAGAAGAAGAAGAAGAAGAGAAGAAGAAGAAGAAGAAGAAGAAGAAGAAGAAGAAGAAGAAGAAAGAAGAAGAAGAAGAAGAAGAAGAAGAAGAAGAAGAAGAAGAAGAAGAAGAAGAAGAAGAAGAAGAAGAAGAAGAAGAAGAAAGAAGAAGAAGAAGAAGAAGAAGAAGAAGAAGAAGAAGAAGGAGGAGGAGGAGGAGGAGGAGAAGAAGAAGAAGAAGAAGAAGAAGAAGAAGAAGAAGAAGAAGAAGAAGAAGAAGAAGGAGGAGGAGGAGGAGAGGAGGAGGAGGAGGAGGAGGAGGAGAAGGAGAAGGAGAAGGAGGAGAAGAAGGAGAAGGAGAAGGCAGAGGAGGAGAAGGAAGAGGAGGAGGAGGAGGAGGAGGAGAAGAAGAAGAAGAAGAAGAAGAAGAAGAAGAAGAAGAAGAAGAAGAAGAAGAAGAAGAAGAAGAAGAAGAAGAAGAAGAAGAAGAAGAAGAAGAAGAAGAAGAAGGAGAAGGAGGAGGAGGAGGAGGAAAAGGAGGAGGAGGAGGAGGGGGAGGGGGAGGAGCGGGAGGAGGAGGGGGAGAAGAAGCAGAAGTAGCAGAAGAAGAAGAAGAAGAAGAAGAAGAAGAAGAAGAAGAAGAAGAAGGAGGAGGAGGAGGAGGAGGAGGAGGAGGAGGAGGAGGGCCAGAAAAGAGACAAAAGACAAGGCCCGAAAGACCAGGGCAGGGTCCTTCTATCTCAAGCTATACGAAGTCCTAAACAAAATAGAGCGCGAGAAGAGGAGAGTATGCGAGGAGGAAATTTCTTCCTTCATTCCTTTTTTATCAATTAATTGATTGATTAATAACTTCCTTCCTTCCTTCCTTGCTTCCTTCCTTCCTTCCTTCTTTTCTGTCTTTTTTTGCTTCTTTATTCTTTCCTTGTTTTATTTCCTTTAGTACTAATTTTGTTATTTTCTTTCTTTTTTCTGATTCTTTCTGTGTTTTAATCTTTTCACCTTCATTTTCTTTCTTTCATTTTATTCTTTCTTTCTTTCATAGGTTCATTCATACTTTTCTTTTTTCCTTTTCTTTCTTTGCTTCCCCCCCCCCCTTTTTTAATAAATTTTTTCGAATAATAACTTTTGACTTTCTTTCTTTGCTTTCTTTCTTTCTTTCTTTTCTTTTCTTTCTTTCTCCCCTTTCTTTTTTCTTCTTTCTTTCTTTCTTTCTTTCTTTCCTTCTTCATTTTTAAACCATGTTTTTATTGTTGATGGCGTCCCTGAAGCGGGATAAAAGTGCTTCTTGATATATTTTGGCAGTCACACACGACCAGGTCATTAATTAAAAAGAAAGAACGGAAG
>WBZZ01000947.1:87500-90000 GCA_019918135.1 Paulinella micropora | reverse complement strand
TACGAAGTAGTGAGACCGGAATTTTATGTGATATATGTACTTTTTTATGTATGTATTAATATATCACAAGTTAAAGCAGCATGTGTATCGGTGGGTTTAGGAATGAACCAGATCTATTACGTGGAGAAGTTCGAGTACAGTTAGCTCTGTCAGTCTTGTACGCAGAGTTAGTCCAGGTGGAGGGTTGTTGGCAAGGCTCATCGGAAGGCGCCTGCAGGGCGATGCGGCGTGGAGTGGACTGATCCACCTACCTGCCTACCTACCTATCTACCCAGCAACCCGCGCTCGGGGGACCTGCAAACGGCCAGCGCCGCTGCGTGACAAGAAGTTGTTTGTTTCACAGAGGTGGACCGCTATGAGCGCTGCTTCGTCGGCGCACTGCAGGACACATCAAACATGACTGGCCATCGTCAACGGTCGCCAGCAACAGTCCTGGACATTTAAATAGACACATCAACATGACTGGCCATCAACATAGGAGACATTTCTGGACGCTTTCGGCGCGTAGGGCCGCACGCTGGCAAGATGTTTGCGTAGAAAGGTTGGCAGAGCTGTGCCTACCTAAGTAAGGGCTAACTAAAGTATGATCTGTTGCTATCGAGCGATCCACCTCCAAAGTTTGTTATCGTTTTCAGAGAAAACGAACGTTGAAACGGTTGATATATATTAATACCTTCAAAAAATTTCTCACTGTCTGGAGAGAAGACCAGCAATCGATTCACTGGAGGCGTAATCTCATTTCCGATTTCGGGTACCGACGCATAATTAATAATTGGTATGAATAAACTGCGGTTTAGTAATTGCAGTGGGTTTCGTACGGAAAGGGAATGAATTTCAGTAAGTGAGATCGAAACCTGTGATTCAAGGTTTGAACTGACTGCGAATTCGGGCGAACCATTCACAGTGGCGCAGAGGGTCATCCTAAGGCAGGCTTTGATAATTACTGGCGTGACGACGGTCTCCCTAAATTATGAATAATGTCACCACTTCTCAGGGCCCTGTAGTCTCAGTGCTGTTGAGTCAAGGTTCTCTCTTTGTTATAATAATTAAAATGGCTTCAAGGCAATTGACTGCCAGCGTTTTTTTCGGTGCAATATTCGGTGGCTCTTACGATTCTACCCGCAGGGCCGCATATATTATCAGTCCCGAGCTAACTTTTTTTTTTTGCGTTTTTTTCCGCATACACTGTTGATTTTTTTTTTTTTTTCGTGTGTTCGTTCGTTCGTTAGTTGGTTAGTTATTATTATTATTATTATTATTATTATTAGGGAGTACATAGGCCATCGGTCCTTTCCATGGGCTGATTGGTATAAAGCTCCTAGAGTAATGTTCTTTGCCGTCACTTCCTTTATTCCACCGATTGGTGTGGAGACTTTCCTTATGGAATGGAGGATTGGATGCACATGGCCTTTTGGCTCAGCAATTGGCAGGAGATACACTATTATTATTATTATTATTATTATGGACACCGTGATAGCCCAGTGGTCAAGTTCTACCATCTGGGCCCTGTCGCCAGTTCGATTCCCGTCGGTGCCACCAGTATTTTCATTGAACATACCGCTCTATTTCTGGACCAGTATTTTCATTGAACATACCGGCCCGTCTGGAAGTGTTGGAACTGCCCTTGCGGGGGTGTCATTAGAGCTTATCGTCAATTCTTCGTACTCCCCTCACGGGTGAGACGATGGAGGCGCATGTGCAGAAATGCATCAGCCATTGACAGAGAAGCACTATTATTATTATTATTATTATTATTATTATTATTATTATTATTATTATTATTATTCATTGAACATACCGGTCCGTCTGGACCAGTATTTTCATTGAACATACCGGTCCGTCTGGAAGTGTTGGAACTGCCCTTGCGGGGGTGTCATTACAGCCTATCGTCAATTCTTCGTACTCCCCTCACGGGTGAGACGATGGAGGCGCATGTGCAGAAATGCATCAGCCATTGACAGAGAAGCACTATTATTATTATTATTATTATTATTATTATTATTATTATTATTATTATTATTATTATTATTATTATTATCGATGGAGGCGCATGTGCAGAAAGATGGAGGCGCATGTGCAGAAAGATGGAGGCGCATGTGCAGAAATGCATCAGCCATTGACAGAGAAGCACTATTATTATTATCATTATTATTATTATTATTAGGGAGTACATAGGCCATCGGTCCTTTCCATGGGTTGATTGGTATAAAGCTCCTAGAGTAATGTTCTATGCCGTCACTTCCTTTATTCCACCGATTGGTGTGGAGACTTTCCTTATGGAATGGAGGACTGGATGCACATGGCCTTTTGGCTCAGCAATTGGCAGGAGATACACTATTATTATTATTATTATTATTATTAATTTTCAGGTTTTTTTTTTTTATGTGACGGTGGTGTAGTAATTGTAATACATTAATACTAAGAGTAACATACTACCAACCTATTTACAATGGTTAAAAGAGGCGCCTCTGTCGCGACTTGGGCCAGCTCGCCGCAGGCG
>WBZZ01000947.1:75000-80000 GCA_019918135.1 Paulinella micropora | reverse complement strand
ATATGGGAATGCATGTACGTATGTATGCATGCATGTACGTACGTATGTATATATGTATGTACGTACGTATGTATGTATGTATGTATGTATGTATGTATGTATGTATGTATGTATGTACGTACGTATGTATGTATATATGTATGTATGTATGTATGTATGTATGTATGTATGTACGTATGTTCTTGTCTGACCTGTAGAGCAGGCCTAGCGAGATGGCCCAGATGGGGATGCCGCTGGCGAAGTTGGCTGTGCCATCAATCGGGTCCACCACCCACACAAACTCCTACACAGGCATACATCGCGAAGTTGGCTGTGCCATCAATCGGGTCCACCACCCAAACAAACTCCTACACAGGCATAGCATGCATTCCCATCAATCGAGTCCATCACCCACACAAAACTCCTACACAGGCATAGCGTGCATTCCCATCAATCGGGTCCACCACCCACACAAACTCCTACACAGGCATACACATAGCGAAGTTGGCTGTGCCATCAATAGGGTCCACCACCCACACAAACTCCTACACAGGCATAGCATGCATTCCCATCAACCGAGTCCATCACCCACACAAAACTCCTACACAGGCATACATAGCGAAGCTGGCTCTCCCATCAATCGGGTCCACCACTCACACAAACTCCTGGCACATATGCATACATACACACATGTGCAACTACAGTAGATAGGTAGAAGATAGGTACATAGTAGACGAGTAGGTAGAAAGCTATGTGTTTATGTCATAATATGCAGGCGAGACATTGTTATTATTATTATTATTATTATTATTATTATTATTATTATTATTATTATTATTATTATTATTATTATTGGCCCTGTCGCCAGTTCGATTCCCGTCGGTGCCACCAGTATTTTCATTGAACATACCGCTCCGTCTGGATCAGTATTTTCATTGAACATACCGGTCCGTCTGGAAGTGTTGGAACTGCCCTTGAGGGGGTGTCATTAGAGCCTATCGTCAATTCTTTGTACTCCCCTCACGGGTGAGACGATGGAGGCGCATGTGCAGAAATGCATCAGCCATTGACAGAGAAGAACTATTATTATTATTATTATTATTATTATTATTTTGGGGGGCACCAATACATGGTTGGGTGTCACCGCCACACGGCGGGGTTGGGGCCGTTGGCAGCTTGTTATGAGGGGTACATAATCAGTGCTCCACTGATTCATGAGACGGAAACTTTTACTGAGAGAAGCTCTCTCAACACGCTCACGGCTCTTGGCTCGGGGTGGCCTCTGGTATCACTCGGGGTGCGGGGGGTGGGGGTTATCTGAGGGAGGGGGTTGGGCTCAGTGGGTCACTGGACAGGTTGGTTAACTAAACTACTGTCGGTATGAGTGGGAATGAAGGCGACAGGCTCCACACATTTCCACAAGCCTTGAAATCACTCAACTGCCACAGTAGCGACTGCCTGGACGCGGGGCTCCTGACTCACCCTCTCTCCCAGAACCCCTCGTGCTCACTTTGCGGATGCCATGGGGATGCTCTGGCGGAGGGTCGGGACGTGTTGGGTGCATGTGACCGGGCCTGTCACTTAGTGTTCTCGGTAGATGACTCTTTTGTAGCTTCTATCGGACGCAGGGTGGCTTGCCACGACACCTCAATGATGCATAGTACGTCACGTCTCTGGCCTGGTTACGGGGGCGGGTAACTGAGGCGGGTTCCTGAAGGCTGGTTACGGAAGCTATGTTATTGTTGTTGGGTTCCTGGCTGCTATGTTATTGTTGTTGGGTTCCTGGCTGCTATGTATTGTTGTTGGGTTCCTGGCTGCTATGTTATTGTTGTTGGGTTCCTGGCTGCTATGTTATTGTTGTTGGGTTCCTGGCGGCGTACATGTTTATGCTTTTTTAAGGGTTGAGCTTTAAATAACCCCACTCGGGTCTTCTTTTATCGAGCTCACCATTCGGTGGATGGAGGCCTGGGGTAGACTTATACGATGTTTTTGATGCTAGGTTCCGTCTCCAGGGATTCGACTGGCATCGCTGCTTTGCCTCACCGCACTGCCTCACCCACACTTCCACGCTGGCACACTGTTTCTCCTCTTGCTCTTGTACCTATGTCGCACACAGCTATGAGCTCACGCCGATGAGTGGTTGTGACGAGGTGCACCCAGCTGGATTGCGGGCGAGCCACGGCGGCCTCGCTCTCGCTCGCTCTCTCTCTCTCTCTCTCTCTCTCTCTCTCTCTTTTTTTTTTTTTTTTTTTTTTTTTTTTTTTTTTTTTTTTTTTTTTTTTTTTTTTTTTTTTTTTTTTTTTTTTGTTGCTTTGCTTTGCTTTGCTTTGGGCGAGGCCTAGCTTTCACATGGGCGGGCTGAGCCTATGAGGGGCGCACGATAAGCGTTCCATTGATTTATGAGACGGGTCCCAATTACTGAGAGTAACTCATGTGAGTTGCTCATCATACTCATGGCTCTTGGCTCGGGGTGGCCTCTGGAATCACAAGGGGTGGGCACTGGGGGAGGGGGTTGTGTTCAGAGGGTCACCGCGAAGGATGGTCAACCAAACTACTGTCGGTCGGAGTTTGTACGAAGGCGAGAGGCCCTACACCTTACCACAAGCCTTGAAACGACTAAATGACCAAAGTAACGACGGACCGGAGCGGGGCTCCTGGCTCACCCTCTCTCTCAGCACTCTTCGTGCTCATCCTGCGGATGCCATGGGGTTGCTCTGGCGGAGGGTTATGGGGTGGTGGGTACACGTGCACGGGCCTGTCACTCTGTGCTCTCGGTAGATGACTCACTTGCAGCGTTTATCGGACGCAGGGTGGTTTGCCACGACACCTACCTCGATGATGCACAGCGGGTCCTGCCTCGTGCCTGGTTACAGATGCAGGTGAGTGTTTGTGTGTATTCCTATACATACGTACACGTATGCTTTTTAAGGGTTGAGCTTTAAATAACCCCACCTGGGTCCTCATTTATCGAGTTTACAACTCGATCAATGCGGCACCGGGGTCCCATACCACTTATGTCAGGTTCTTATGCGAAGAGCGCGGCCGCTAGTGCTGGCCCTATGGGTCAAGGCGGTAATCCTTCAGGTTTAGACGTTCCCCGTGGGAGTGCGCCTGCGGGTGGTGATGGCTACTCGGCCGGGGTGGGGTGGTCGAGTGCTCGCGTACCTGACGGGCAACCTGAATCACGTAGAGCCAGCAATCCTGCTGCATCTCGATCACCCTCCCCAACCTCGGAAGAGAAGTCACGTCCGGAAAGGTCTGGTCACGGTGTGTGGCAAGCGGTACCGCCACCGAGGAGGTGGCGGAGGAAGGTACGAAATGAGCTGGATAAGAGATGTTGCATAGTATGGGGGCTATCGCATGTCTCTCAGACAGTGGTCATGGCGCGAGAGCTCCGAATTCTCGGTCTCGGGGAAGTCGAGGTGGAATTCGCGGGCAGAGGTAGCGGGCGGCATTTGCGGATTAAATGTGCGTCTTGTGAGGAGGCGGAGAAGATGGTGCGGCTGCTGCGGGAGCGTAAGTTCTTCACGGGAAAGGTTCACGTTGCGACGGGTAGGACTTTCCGGGAAAGAGAGAAGCAGCGGGCTGCACGGGGGGGTGCCCAGTATGTAGAGATGCAGAGGGAGCTTCGCAAGCAGGGGTTTGGCTACTGGGTGCTCGACGAGACCTTTGCAGCTGGTATATCGGGGCTGTTGCCAGATGGCCTCCCAGATCTATCAGCAGTGGAGGACCCGGATGAGCTTCAGCAGGAGGTAGATAGGGTCGCTAGCTTAGTGGTCCGAGCTTTCACGGGCGCAGCCGTGAAGGTCTTGGGAGTTCGGGTGATTAGGCCAGGGTTTACTAATGCATGGTTTGATGAGAGTCTTAGGGAAGCGATTGCGCGACGGAGAGAGGCATACGGCCTCTGGCGAAGGAATGAGGCCAACCGAGAGGCCTGGCAAAGATATAAAGAAGCGAGGAAGGCGGTCAGAAGGTTATGCAAGGAGAAGAAGGAGCAAGCGTGGAAGCGGGTCCAGAATGACACCGCTGCCAACTTCAGGAGCGCTACCATGGCCACGTACTGGAAGCTGTCAAAGCGTTTGGGCGGGGTTCGGCGGTCGAACGCTTCTGCTCCTGTTCGGAAGCCCGATGGCACTCTGGCATGCACACTCCGGGAAAAACTACAAGAATGGGAAGAATACCGCCGACGTATGGTGGTCCCCAAAGAAAACCAGTTTTTGGAGGATGCATGTGTAGAGGAAGTCGGTTCTGATGAGGAAGCAGCGCGGATTGAGCCCGAGCGGAAGGCCCGCGAAACCTTCCAGTATAACGACAACCTGCGCGACCAATTCGAGGCCATGGCGCAAGCCGAGGAGATCCGGACTGAGACGGGCCCCCTGGACTATGATTACACCGAGAAGGAAGTGGAGCTCTGCCAGGAAAATCTCCAGAATCACAAAGCGTGCTCACCGGATAAGATCAAGAACGAGATGCTCAAGTACGGAGGCACGCGGATTGTGAGCTTTCTGGTGCGCTTCTTCAACTGGTTGAAATCGTGCGAATACACCCCCAGCGACTGGGGCAAAGCGATTATCGTCAACATCCCAAAAGGAGGCGACCCAACCGATCCGGAAAATTGGAGAGACATCGCGATTCTGAGCTGTCTGGGTAAGATGTATCTGTCCCTTATGGCGGCGAGGCTTACGGCTTTCATCGATCAGCCGGGCAGGCTTCGCCCAGAGCAGGGTGGGTTCCGGCCAAAACGTAGTACGGGGGACCAGATTTTTGTCCTTAAGGAGCGTCTGCGCCTTAGACAAGAAGCTGGCCTCCGTTCTTTCGTTTTGTTCGTGGATCTGAGAAAGGCATTCCCTACGGTTTGGCGGGCCGGGTTGTTTCAGAGGCTAACCCAGATGGGGGTACAGGGCAAGTTCTATCGCATTCTGCGGCGTTTTTACCGAAGAACGTCATCGCGAGTGCTAGTCGATGGCGAACTCACTGGTGAAGTGCTGGAAGAGATGGGAGTTCAGCAAGGGTCGCCGTTG
>WBZZ01000947.1:65000-67500 GCA_019918135.1 Paulinella micropora | reverse complement strand
ATACCCACGCACACGCACAGCACGCATACCTACCAATCAATCAATCAAGCAGTCGTCACAATCAATCACAATCAAACTATCTATCTATCTATCTATCTATCTATCTATCTATCTATCTACTACCTATCTATCTACCTATCTACCTATCTATCTACCTATCTACCTATCTATCTATCTATCTATCTATCTATCTACCGCTGACGTTGCGGCAACTTGCCAGCACTTTGGCCCAGAACTTGCTATCGACACTCTACATATCACACACACACACACACACACATACTAAATATGGCTCTTGATGACCGCATTCGTACTTACATTACGTTTACGATCATGTTTACATTTATGCATAGATTTTTATTTAGGTTGCATTTGTATTTACATTTACATTTGTATTTACATTTGTATTTACATTTGTATTTACATTTGTATTTACATTTTGTATTACGTTATCTATACTATGTATGCATGTATATGCATGTATGCATACATACATATAGACATAACTTTCATGTAATCGATTACATATATTAATACGCCAAGGTATATGAATATGTGCCTATATGCGAAAATGTATATACGTACGGAACTATACATGCTTGCATGCATGCATGTATGTAGTATGTATGTACAGTTAGGTATGTAGGTAAGTGGATAAGCAGGCAAACAAAGATGAATTTACTCCTTTCCATTTTTACAAATTGGGAGGAAGCCCGAGCGTGTGTTTGTGTGTGTGGGTGTGGGGGGGGGGGGGGGGGGGGGGGGCGGGCGCGGTCGGTTTTGCAAACAACAACAACAACAACAACAACAACAACAACAACAACAACAGCAACAACAACAACAACAACCCAATAACCCAATAAACAACAGCAAGAAACAATAACGACAGTGACAACAAACAAAGAAAGAAAGAAGAGCAAGAAGAGAAAGAAGGGGAGGCAGAGAAGGCAGGACGGTTGTGTGGTGGTAGAAGTAGGCGTTGGTGCGCTGACCCTGCGCCGCCACTGCCTGCCCCACTGCGCGCTTCACATCGTGCTGTACACAGAGCACAATCCACACATGTCAACGCCTGCCCCACTGCGCGCTTCACCTCGCGGCTGCCACCACACACCACACTCCACACACGTCTGCCCCACTGCGCGCTTCACCTCGTGCTGCCACCACAACACACTCCACACATGTTTTTTGTGGCTTTGATAGATTGATTGCTTGATTCCCAGAGAGAGGGGGTGGATTGATTGACTGGTTGGTTGGGTTGATTGATCGATTCATTGGTCGGTTGGTTGATTGCTTGATTGCTTGATTGGTTTATTTGTTAATTGGTTGGTTGGTTGGTTGGTTGATTGATTGATTGATTGATTGATTTTGATCAATTGATTGGTTGGTTGGTTTGTTGGTTATTTGATTGGTTGGTTGATTGGTTGGTTGATTGGTTGGTTGCTTGGTTGCTTGATTGATTGGTTGATTGGTTGGTTGCTTGATTGACTGATTGACTGCTTGACTGATTGACTGGTTGTTGGTTGATATTAATTGATAGATTGATAGATTGACAGATTGACAGATTGGTTGGTTGATTGCATGTATTGGGTGAACCCTCTGGTCCAAAATTTTTAACCAGCGCGTCTCAGAATTAATTGAATCAATTGATTGCTTGATTGATTTGTAGATTCCTTGATTGCTTGGTTGATCGGTTGATTGATCGATCGATTGGTTGGTTGATTGGCTGGTTGGTTAGTTGATTGATTGGTCGCTTAATTGATCAGTTTATTGAATGATTGATTGATCGATCGATTGGCTGGTTGGTTGATTATTATTTGATCGATTGGTTGGTTGGTTGATTGGTTGATCGATTGGTGGGTTGATTGATTGATTGATTGATGGCTTGTTTGGTTACTTGGTTGCATGGTTGACTGATCGATTGGTTGGTTGGTTGATTGATTGATCGATCAACTGGTTGGTTGGTTGATTGATTGACTGATTGATTGACTGATTGATTGACTGATTGATTGATTGATTGATCGATCGATCGATCGATCGATCGATCGATTGGTTGGTTGTCACTTGATTGATCGATTGGTTGGTTGGTTGATTGATTGCTCGGTGGGTTGGTTGGTTACTTGCTGGCTGGATTGGTTGGTTGCTTACCTTCTCCGGAGTGAATGCGTCGAACCCGTGAAGCGCGTCACAGAATCTCAGCTTATCTGTATGCAAGTGTGTATCTATGTGCATATTTATATGTGTATGCATATGCGCATCCGTGAAGCGCGTCACAGAATCCGAGCTTGTCTGTAGGCCTGCATGTATGTATCTATGTGTATACGTATGTATATGTGTATGCATGTATGTATGTATGTATCAAACCTGTGAAGCGTGTCACAGAACCTGAGCTTGTATGTATGCATGAATGTGTGTATCTATGTGTATACGTATGTATGAAGGTATGCATGTATGTATGTATCGAACCCATGAAGCGCACCACAGAATCTGAGCTGCTCTGTAC
>WBZZ01000947.1:0-32500 GCA_019918135.1 Paulinella micropora | reverse complement strand
CAGGCCCTTCGCGTGGCAGCAGCAACACGTGCACAACATGTCACAGAGCGCAGACCGGGCAGGTGGGCAGCAGCAGCAGCAGCAGCAGGAGCAAGAGAAGCGGCAGACGCTGCTGGCCACGCCTTCTTGTTCGTCGTCTGAGCCGCTCTTAGCTGCGCATGAGAAGTTGGACCAGCTCTTGCTAAGCTATTCCCTGATGCCCACCATCCTGCCCATGGAAGTGGCCGAGGACGTGCAGCACTATGCACACTTGCTGCCCGCCTCCTCTCCCTCCTTCTCCTCCTCTCCCTCCTTCTCCTCCTCTCCCTCCTTCTCCTCCTCTCCCTCCTTCTCCTCCTCTTCATCCTTCTCCCCTTCCTTCCCTTCTTCCTCTTCCTTCTCCCCCTCTCCATTTTCTGCCTCCGCCTCCAGCTTTCCCTCCTGCTCTTCCTCCTCCTCCCCCTCCTTCCCCTCCCCCCCGCTTGTATCAACCAGCCCACCAGGAACTTCTCTTTCCTCCTCCTCCTCCTCCTCCTCCATCTCCATCTCCTCCTCCTGCTCCTCCTCCTCATCCGTCTTCGCTTCCTGCCCGACCCCTTTTCCTTCCCCCATCTCCCCCTCCACCCCCTGCTCCACCCTGTCTCCCCTGCCTCCGCCCTTCACTTCCTCCTCGCCCTTCCCCTCCACTTCTTCAGCCACACCCCTCCCCACCCTTCTCCCGCCCTCCCCTCCGCCCTCCCCGCCCCTCTCCCCCACCTCCTGCTCCTCCTCCTCGTCCCCCTCCCCACCTTCCTCCTTCCTGCTCTCCCCTTCTCCCTCTTCCCCCCGCCTCCTTCTCTTCCCTCCTCCTCCTCACTCACCCGGCTGGGCCTCTAAGCTGTTGGTCCATCCTCGGCCCGACCGTACGTATGTATGTATGCATGTAATAAGTATGTATGTACGTATGTATGTATGTATGTATGTATGTATGTATGTATGTATCTGTGTATGTATGTACCTATTGTGAACAATTTCGCTGGAAAAGTAATCATTTATGCATGTTCGTATGTCTGCATGATGTGTATATGTGTATATAATTATGTAGAACGTTCCCGCGATGACACTGCGCCCCGCCCCTTCTCACCACATACTTCCGGCAGGTATTTACGTATATATGTAAATATGTATGTATGTATGTATGTATGTATGTATGTATGTATGTATGTATGTATGTATGTGTGTGTGTGTGTGTGTACTCCCTCCGCTTCCCCGCGCCGCAGTATGTATATAAGAATGTAAGTATGTAAGTATGTAAGTAAGTATGTATGTATGTATGTAGGCTGCCTGGTGTGTATTCTTTCACTAGCTCGCCTCTGCACTACCTCAACGACTAGCACTAGATTCAAGCGATAGCTTCAACATCGCTCTAGCACTGATTATAACATTGACTGACAGTTTTGAGTTCAATTTTAAGTTGGAATATTTTGCCAATGTTCAAATTGTCATAAATCATACTACCAGCCCACCCTTTGTATGATCAGACAGACTTGCTCACGTGGGAGCTATGTCGTTCGTTCTTCGCAAAGTTTTCTGTTTTGAGTTCAGACATAAGCTATTTTGACTTGCCTGTGTGGAGTCCTGACAAGGACACAACACGTAAAGATTGTCTAGTACAGTCAGTAGTGACTGACTTGTAGATATGTTGTCAGCCAGTTTTTGCGTCCAAAGCCTGTGCGATGGTTCATGAGAAAGCCTTTGATGAGAGCTTTTGAATGAACTACCGCACAAGTTAGAAAAATCAGCACTGGTGGAGAAGGAAGCGTTTGAAGTGATTCAACGGGTGACCGTTCACTGTATTTCGTTTCAGTCCTCCTCCTGCTCCTCAGTTGGGTCGCACACATCCACGAGGAAACGACGTACCCGCAGATGATTACCAATAACGTTGATCATCTATTAGTAATAAAGATTTGTCTTGTTTGAGTCGGATTGGTTGATATTTTTTTACTTCCACCGAACGACTTTTCGTGATTGAAGAACGCTGCCGCTTGCTTTTCGTAGAGCCGCTGAAAAGGAAGCATGTAAATAGGCACTTCATCTTCCCACTCAGCTCTATGAGTGGCAAGTATCAGTCGTGTAAAAGCGGTTGTCTTTATCATAGTATCGTTATTGAAGTTGAATTTTTGCACACGTCGGATTGCCGGGCCCGGATATCAGACTGAGCGTACGTTACGACAGTACGGTCGTGAGCGTCAGGGGGAGAGATTAAAAGGCGAGCAATCATAATAGTTTAGAGGTAGGAGGCGGACAGTAAGGCTGATAATTGCTGTTGTTAGTTTGTCTTGTTGCTGTTTCTATCCTCTCTGCCCATTGAGCACCTTGGTACATGTGTCGTATACGCATTCCGTATAAGCCTTTATATGTATCATTGTATGACTTTGACCTTTCCTTGTATTTATTTGGCGACTTATACCTATGTTGTTTCTGTCATCTATATACATTGTATGAGTGCCGTCTGAATATGGTTGAGTGTTGCGAATAATAAATGCATAACATATATTATGTGTGTCTTAACATGTTCATTCACTATACCATCTTTCTGTTAACTTACCTACATATTTGGTCCAACTTGTGCTAGCCGCCCACCCATCACCCATGTTTTATCTATTATCGACATGTTCTACCTCTGCTTGCCATTCATTAACTACATACCCTTGTGTGATTAGTAAGGGGAGTGTATATGTGCGCGTCTTTTGGTTTATACACATTTGTTGGTCGCTACATGTGTTGCCGAATATTCATGATACTGTCACATAATTATATATGCTACTTGGATGGGATATATCGTGTCGCAAGTAAATTGCTATATATTATGTGCCTTTCATGTGTGCGACAAGTGTGCATGCGCCTTGTCCCATATGTGCGCCACGGATATGTAATAATGGACGGTAGCCTGAGATCATTAGAGAAAAGCAGGAGCGCTGAGATATGACAGAGTTAGAAGGTGATGTCCGATGATGGTAGGGTAGTATAAGAGAGATAGAGGGAGAGATAGATAGGCAGCTTTAGATGAGAGTAGAAGAAAAAGGAGAGAGAATTCTGTTCCTATCTCCTCCTTGTAGACTTCTTTCTGCTTCCCTCTCTTGTTCCTTCTATTCTATCAACTACGTCGCCCGCACTTTTATCTACATTGTATCTCTATCTCTGTCTTACCCACTTACTTGTATATACGCTGATCCATGATCCCAGCAATCGTATAGTACCTATATTGCTGCATATTAATAATTGATCTGCTTTGCTGAATGATTTGATCACGTATATGCGTGTGTGTTGCCTTTCCCTTATAATGACTTGTGCGACAATCATAGTGTAGACTTTGGGGTATTTGTTCCTTTTACATGCCAAATAGTGCTATATTTGTAAATGTATGTATCTTCTATATGCATTTATTTTGAAACCCTAGCACTACCTATATACATGTCATGATATATAAATATTACTTATGCTGTAAAAAATATGTATCGCCTTAATATGTGCACTTAACTTTCATCAGCGTATTGCTTTCGTTGTGATAGCGGAGATAAAAGGACAGGTTACATAAACTTGGATGCTACTGCGTTGTGCAGCTTTAAGTCGTATTTATATCTTAACTGCATGCCATATATATATATATATATATATATACATATACTACATACATATATACATATATATATATACATACATATATATGTATATATATATTATATTATAAATATATATATGTATGTATATGAATCATATGTTTATGTCGTAATGCCTTTAGTTTTTATTAAGTGCCTATGTTCTATACATGCGTTTGGTCTCCTCTTTCCTGTCGTGCCATGCATGGGTATGATGTGCATCTTATATGTTGTCCATCTTTTCCAACTTTCCACAAATTTACCGCAACGTGCGTGTTTCACTGGAAATCAGTGAAAAAAGGCAATAGAGAGGGAAAAAAAGCAATAGTTGATCGTTTGAAATCATTTCTGAACGAAATCAAAAACAAGTTAGTGAAGCCGAAACGTCGTGCAGAGGAGAATCTAACTCAGCCGGCCGGTCAAAAAGCCTCCGAGTGAATTGTCAGGTGACGGTAAAGGTTTTGGCCGGTCGTTAAGGTGCTCAGTCTGATAGTTCACCCCCCCTCCCCCCCAATTGTACAATTTGAAGGTCAGGGTAGTGAAACTAGCCTGTTAACCGGAAGCTCCGGGATCCCAGTTGTCTCCCACCATTTTACTGAGATTCAAAAGAACCAAAAGGAAACCAACCTCACCAAATCGGTAATATATGAACATAAAAAGGCAATTTGCCACCAGTACCAGAAAATATGGTAGTATAGGAATAATTACTAATTATTAAGTAATAAGAGTGAAGATACAGTGACTGTACGGTTATGCTGTAGTGCACTGGACAACGAGAGGGTCGTACTTAATTTTGTTAGAGATGGACGATACTCAACTCGTCACAAGCGCCACACCCCAAACCGCAAAAGCTTTGAATTCACCCGGCGTTACACGAGTTAGAGTGAGTAGTATAGGTAAAATAGGTAATTGTCATTGGGGTGGGCCGGTACAGTGACTAAATATATTATTGATAAATTTTCGATTGCTCCCCCTATTTAGGAATAACTGCCCCACCTATCATAGGCTTATGCCACGCGCCCCACACGCACTCCCCCGCCGCGCCTGCCTTGATCCCCGTTCACCCTTTGCTCAGCTTTCCGGCTGTCGGCTGCCTACGTCCCGAAGCTTGAAGCCGCCGCCCGGGTCATATATCCACTCGCGCGCCGCCGAGCGCCCCACCAATCGCACACCGGGCCGAGCCCCAGTGCATCATCGCCACCATGGCGGGCGGCCGCAGAGGTAGTCTTTGCCCTTCGTATAGCCATAGCCATCGCCGTTGAAGTACCCTCGGAGATAGCCATCGTCGCGGTTGTTGCTGCGCAAGACCCGAAGCTTGACGCCGGGGTGGCATTCCCCTCCTTCTTCTTTTTGGCTGCTGCCCTTTTCCCCCTTTGGTTTTCCGTTGCTCTTCTTGCTTACCACAAGCTTTGATGAGAAGCTCATTTCTTTCTCCACCTCGCCCTCTAACTGAAGGGCAACCTCCCCCATCCCTGGTGCTTCCCTCTCTCTCTCTCTTTCCTGACCTGTATGTAGCCCGCAAAAACGCCCTCTCAACAGAATACACGCTGCCTCTCGCAACAAAACATTTCCACTTTCCATGTCATGCGTGGAAACAAAACAACGTTGCTCACCTGACACTCGCCCCTCACACTGACGATAGACTACTCTCTCTTGTACTACCTTCACTTTTCCCATGTGGGCCTTCTCCTTGACCATGCCTGCTCTCTCTCGTAAAAATTTCGTCGCCTTTAGGGCGTTTGGCCCCATCAACTCTTCTTCATCTGTGTCTACGTCGGAAGTGTCTGACTCCTTCCCCCTACCTAACTTTCCATGTTTCCCTTTTTCTTTCTTTTCCTTCTATCTCGAGCTCGGTTCTTCCTTCTCACCTGGCTCTTCTCTCGCCTTCTTCATATCTGCACATTCATGTAGTCGGTGCTCACCCCCACTACTATCATTCTTTCTTCCTTCTCTCTTTTCTCTACTTGCTCCTTGCTCTTCGTCTTGATTGTTGTCGTTGCTGGTGTGGAATAAGTAGGTGAAGGCTGACTACTTACTCTCCCCCTCTCCACCTGCTCTTCTCCTCCCTTTTGCTCCCTCTTACCACTATCTCCCCTTCAAGTAGGCTGCCTTTCTGTCTCAGCAAAGTAAGATGCAAGGTTTTCTTTGTCTGATTCTGACTCTGAGTCTAACTCAGCTTCCTCTTCCTCCTCTCTCAACCCTACAATTTTCCTCTCCCTCTTGCTGGTTTGTCTCCTGCTCTCTCTTCCCACCTCCACATGTAATTGGGGACTTTTTTCCCCTTGCTGTGCAGAGCACTTACATTATCTTCATGCACTATCCTAATGTGTTCTTCTGGGGGCTTCAGTGCCCCTTTGAGTCCCTTGCCACCCAAGGCCAAAACTACCTCCCTCTGAAAAGTCTTGAATGGGGTTCTCCCATCATATTGTCCTTTTGCAGTCATGCTGACTTTGTTTTTGTCCGTGCCTCTTAGAGTACTATAACTCATGATGAAGTCTTACTGGCTTGTTGTTTCTTTGTTGCAGACCCAAGCTCTTGGATGTGTAGTCCTTCTCCTTGACGCCGGTCATCTAAAACCGGGGACAGGTAGCGAACGATTTGTTCAAACCACAGGGCTGCCTCCATTGCTCCCCCTTAATTAGGGCCTAGGATATCTCAGCAAAGACGCAGCCCGACGCAGGAGAAGAATAAAGAGCAACAACCAACACCATCACAGTTGCAAGTGCGACACTACACATTGTCAACACACAAGTCTCACCTTGTAGACGCACACCCTGTAGACGCACAAACTTACGAGTTAATAACAGCGAAAATTTGCTAGTTCTGCCCAGAAGCAACATTCATATCAAATCCCATTAGCTGCTGAATTGCCCCTGGCGATAGGCTGTCCGGATACATGAACAAAGCATATAAAACAATCAAAGCCAAATATGGTCAAAATGCATCAACACGACAAAACATGAACAATTACCAAATGTAAATGCACGCAGTGTTCCCCTGCTTAACTTTAAAGCCAAGCACAAAGAAACATATGAAGTCTTAGGTTAAACGTAATACCCCAATAAGAGTATATAACCTCATGATCACTGCATGTAACTCAAACAGGTAAAAGGAAATCAATGACGCCATGCATATGTATGCAGCACCAACAATCATATGAAATAAAAGCTGAAGATATTAATACGCTCACAAACATGAAAACTCTACTAATTAAAGGTAACTTAGAACACGTGCAAAATGCACCGCCCTGAGGTCCGATTAAGAATGAGCAGTCAAAATAAAAGAAATCAAGGAGAAAACCAACGGTCGTTCCATAAATTTGACGCATGACCCGCCCCGGAGGGCGACCCACCCTCCAGCCTCACAGGGGGCTCCCCCTGCCCGCCGCCCGGCTCCGCCGTCCATGATTCAACGTTCATTCCCAAAACTTAGCGTCCAAATAGCTCCATCTGCCAAGGGTGGTGCATTCGGCCGTAGCGACATTAGACCAAACGGCAAAGCTCCACCGTCCTCCCGCGCCTACCCGGCGCGACACACTGCTATGTCATAACGACCAATTCCTGGCCCGGCCACCAATGCCTGCAAACATGCGCCTTTTGCCTCGGCCAACTGATCCAGAACATCCTGCCGACCGGCAACACCACCAAAAGCCATGGGCTTATTATGATGCCCTCACCTGCTGCTGACAATCCAATTTGAAATATAAGCAACCACCCCCGCTAACGGAGGGAGAAGAAAGACGTCCGTCGCGCTCCTACCATCACCAAGCAGAAAAGGTTCCACATCGCCAGACGACTATGGCCTCCACAACCAAAGCTACGGCAAAAGACTGGCAACACAAAGTGGAAGCCGTATGTTCCATTTCATCCCAAAAGTTGGGTGAAACCCTGCGTGTATACGCATTGCGCGGGCGGGTCCTCCGGTTGTCTGGTTCATCCGTTCAGCTATGGGGTTACCATCTTTGTCTCCCGTAGCTGCATCTTTCCATATTATGGCCGGGTATTCTCGTTTCACCTCATTGGGTTCCGTGAATTCCTGGTCACAACGGATTTCCTTAGTCCTATTGCCTGTCTGTGTTTCGAAGAAATTGATGGCCTTTCTTAGCTTAGACAAGCTATGAACTCATTCTTGTGCGCGAGATAAAAGTCAAGTGTGAACCCAGAAAAATCGTCGGTCACCGAGAATTTGTATCTATTTCCTGTTCTAGACATCGTGCGCCATGCTCCCTGCGTATCTACATGTAGAATTTCTGCAGTGTTTGAGGCTCTACGAATGTGATTGGCAGCAAACCTAGGCAAAACTTTGAATTGCTGATCATGCACGGTTCGAATAGGGCACATGCTTCCTTTGCGCTCTCTAGTGTCCCGTTGGGGCACTATCCTATAATCAGCCGCGTCTGCGAAAGCAGCGGCTTTCGGATGACCGAAATGTCCTATACTGTGGTGCAAGATATCTATATCTATTGGTCTACGTTTGTCAGTCCTGCTGGGGTACTTGACGTACAGTATTGCTTCGCTATGACTATCCCTGTTTCTATCATTGCTATTTGTGTCTGTGTCGTGATGTGGAGTAGTTCTATCGCTATCCCTATCTTTGTTCTTGTGGGGGCTTCCCTCCCCATTCACCCCAACATGCATTCAGTCTTGGGCACACCAGATGGGACAAATCGCTCATTGATTCGCAGCGGCTTATCGTTTTTAGTGTCCCATCTATACAGCAAAGACTTGGTTAGTCTCCCCCTGACGAGTATGTCTTTCTGATCAAGCTTTATGGGCTTTTTCAGAATGAACATCTGTCCGTTCTGGTGAATGATTGCACGGTGGTGAAAGTGATCTATAGGACCGGTAGGTGCAATTTTTATGGGCATAGATGGGTCGTAGTAGGCTGCCTTAGCTATTACGTGAGGTTTGGCGTTCCCATCTACTCTAGCCATCTGCATCATGCCTGCCTTCCTAATCTCCCTATCTCCATGGCCTGTCTTGAACTTCACCGACTGGACATTCGTCTGGCAAAGCTCCCACTGCACCATTGCAGAAACGCTTCCCAACCGGAAGCAAAGTGCAAAGTCCGGGTTCGCACCGGGAACTATGCCAAACAACGACCATACGCCAAGAGATCTGGCCTAACTAGCATTATTGTCACAACCCGCTCCTTGCAGTTCCTGCTCTTGTCTAATCAATCACTCGCAGCCAGGACAGCAGTACCAACTAGCATTACACGGAAAACCTAGTGTCTTGCCTAGATAGTCACCTAGTACTACCGGTCCTGAAAACCTTACCTTCACTCATCATTCCGCTGAAACAAAGCAATATTACCAAAAGGTCCCACCTGTTGCTGTTGCGCTCAAGTTCCTTTACGCTGCAAGCTACCGGCACCGGCACTTTTGTGCCACCCGGCAGTAGGCCAAAAGTAGAAAAGATGAAAGGAAGTCGTCCATTTCCTCTCCCACAGATGAAAACTCAGGCCCAGGTCTCGTGCGCTGCGCCCCTGCTGCTCCTGCCGCGGCTCCACATCGCCGCAGAAAGTATGCTAGTAGACATTGTCTCCGGATACTTGAATAATTGTTTACGCTGAGGTACTTTGATCAAAGGTTGAAACGATAATAATGAATTTAATCAATGGTTAAGAACCAATGACTTGAACTCAATCTAAAATACCATAAATTTATAATCACGAGGAGTAAACAAATACCATAAATTTATATACTGGCTTCGTAGCCTAACTTATGATATTGCATCAGTATGGGCCAATGTATATAACTGGTAACTAATATATGAATAATGGCAATATTGTTGTAACGAATAATAAATATGATAGGCAAATATATAAATGGCAATGAATGTAATCCGGCCTAATTATAATTGTTATGTCGTGAAAATTGACCATAAAAAGGTAACAATATATTTAGTAAATATTATTGCTTACTCTCCCCCTCGGC
Source organism: Paulinella micropora (assembly GCA_019918135.1). Classification (NCBI taxonomy): domain Eukaryota; phylum Cercozoa; class Imbricatea; order Euglyphida; family Paulinellidae; genus Paulinella; species Paulinella micropora. The sequence goes on along the minus strand of WBZZ01000947.1, from coordinate 22,945 downwards.
ATAACAATATGTATAATTGATGGTGAAATAGGTGATGATATAGTAACATAGATGTAATAAGCAGTAACTATGTTCATGATTGTATATAATATAACATAATATGATATATGTTAAAGCTACTTCAACACTGAAAAGAAAAAAAAACTTTCAGTCAATAGTGGCATCAAAGGATGCAGGTCCTTGCAACGGTATAGCAAGTCTGTTATTGTAAGTCCATCCTTAGTGTTTAAGCGGAAGTAATAATCGCACTACGCCTCGAAATGAGGTATAACGTCCTTAAGTAATACAGTAAACTGTGCGACTATTTCTGAAGATCGCGGAGTTGGAAGTGACTTCGTCATCAAGTCAGCCAGGTTGTCCTTCGTGGGCGCATTTCGAACGATCACCTCCCCGGCTCGTACTCGCTCCACCACGTAATGGTGTTTGAGGGCCAGATGACGCGTGCGGTCGGTACTCATGCCGTTGGTTGCATTCAGCACTGCCCCCCGGTTGTCGTTGTTGATGTGACCGGCGTCTTCAACGGGATGCCAATGTCTTGGCACATGTGTAGGATTGCGATCGCTGTCCGGCACGTTGTAGAGTTGGCGATGGTTTCAGCGTCTTGGGTCGACAGCGCGACAGTTGGTTGACGCTTCGAACTCCATGCTATTGGGCCTGTCGTCATGTGCAGTTGACCCGTTCTCGAACATCGCGTGTACTCACATCCCCCGAGGTTGCTGTCCAAAAAGGAAATAAGTTCAAACCTACGGGTTTGAAACGGGAAGAAAATGCCTCTTGGCGTTCGAAGGTATCGAAGGATGCGGGCTATTGCGGAGTAGGCCACATCAGGCTTCTTGGAGGCGAGCACGGCTGCGTGATTGACTGCGTAGGAGATCGCAGGTTGAGTCTGGGTTGCCGGCCAGAGGAGGGCACCGAGCAAGCGAGGAAGCGAGAAACGCCGAAGCATTGCTTCTTTATTCGCAGGTGGAGGGTCAGTCATGGCTGCAGGGGTAGCCACCGGCTTGGCCTCGTGAAAGTTGAAATCCCTAAGCATGCCCTTAATATATTCATGTTGATGTATTACTATGCCCTCTGATGTCCTAACAAACTGCAAACCACAGAACGTCCTAACCTGGCCCAAATCTTTCACCCTAAATGAATGTTTCAATTCGGTAAACAGGGCCTCATGCTCGTTCGTGGTTCTATGAAAAACAAGCAAGTCATCTGTGCGTAGTAGTAGGTAGAGAGGTAGTTTCGGCCGGTTCCTAACCTGAGGCAAAAAGAAAATACAAGGGTCCAGTGTGGATTGTTTGTACCCTATCTGCCTCACGCTTGCTGAAATATGATCGAACCATCTTCGCCCCGCCTGAGGGGTGCCATAAAGTGCCTTCTTCAACAATAAAATCATTGAAGGGTCACTTTCGTTCTCATATCCTTTCGGCGGGTAGGCGAAGGCAAGGTCCTTCATGTCTGCATGGGAATACGCCTGTGAGAAGTTAAGATGAGAAATCATAAGGCCACTAAAGGCAGCATACGAGACTTTATGTTTTTCTGAGAAATGTGTAACACTCTCGTAAACAAACAATAGTTGTCTTGTTCTATGGCCTGTCCTTCCCCCCCCCTCAAGCTCATGAGTAAAAGTGATGTGAGCAGTGTGAGTGGGGTGGTGTGCTGGTGTTTGCTTCCTTTGCCTAGGCTGGGCAACTATGTTTGTTGGAGTTATTGCAGCACCATCCCATTGTCGTGGTATGCCTTTACTGCTGGTGCAATTATTTGGGAGGGGGAATAGGGTCGCAGATAAAGGCTGATGGGATGGGGTTGGTGTCGGTTGGTTGTGTTGTGTTGTCTGTCGATGTGCTGTGCTTGTCTTGGCCTTTTGTGCAACTAAAGTTGTTGAGTTGGGAGTAAATGTGGTGGGTGGGGGGAGTAGAGAGCCAAAAGATGGGTTCGGTTGCACGTAAAGGCTTGAAGTGGGTTTGGTGGTTGGGTATGTTGTCTCATCTTCCAGTGTGTCCAGTGTGTTTGTTGTGTCTGGTGAAAAAGTCGACCGTTGTTCTTTTGGCCACCAGCCACTGGGTGTGTCAAAGTTGTGGAACTGTGGTAGTTGGTCCTCGTTTTTCCACTGGACAGACTGGGTAGTTGGTAGAGCAGTGTACGTCTCGTTGTGCGACACTAGGAGTGGTTGCCAAGGGCGTCTGGGCACCTTGCAAGTGTAGCCGCGAGTCGTAGTGTCGAAACGTACGTTGCGTTTTTCCACCGAAGCCACTTGTCTGGTTTCCTGAATGAGTATCTTATAGACACGACGATATATATTATAGCCGATGAGTGTGCCTGGTACAGCGACAGGCTGTGCCTTTGTCGTTTCCACTTTGACCAATGCAAGGCAAAGGTTGAATAAATTATTGCACGGGTTTCCGGCCCATAAGCAATTCCCATGGGGATTTGCCTTTGTCCATGCCTTTGCAAAGTGGTGTAACCATTCGGATAGCTAGGCTCGCTTTGTGTGTATCTTCCCAAAATGTGTGTGGCAAGCCTGCGTCTAACTGTGCAGCTAGGGCGCGTGTGTCGTCTGTCCTATTCATCCTTTCTGCAAAGGGGTTCATGTTTGGCTCGTTGCGTGTGGTGGTCTTGAGTATGATGCCGTGTTTGTCTGTGTAATCTCTTAGTGGTGAGACACAAACTCACCATCTGCTCTTATTTGTTTTAGCTTATTGCCTGATTGTCTCTCAAAGAAGGCAAATATGCGTGTGAGATGAGGTATGTATAGTTTAGACTCACGTGTGGGTGTGTAGAAGTCGCAAGCAAACTTTGTGTGAGAACATGTCAACCCCCCTCGATAGTAGTTTCCAAACCTTGATCGAACGGAAAATGGACCGCTGAAGTCTATGTTTAATGCCTCACCTTTCTTGTACTCTAGGTCTAGATAGTTCCCTCTATACATAGGGGGTTTGTTTGGTTTGCCCCTGTTACATCCATGACATGCCCGTACCAGACGCATCCAATCTTTACCAGCGATGCGTCTGCCTACACTGTTTGCAAACTCATGCATTATCTGCGGGTTTGCATGCATTAAAGCTCTGTGTAGGGTCATAGCGTCGTACGGTGCATGTGATTGTAGAGGGTTGACTGACCATAGTGCAAGATCTGGCAGGCTGTCGACAGTCGCGGCCAATGTTGGTTGTTCTCGTGGCTTGGACCTGTATGGTATGTATCGTTGATGAGGGTCAAGTGGTTTTGTTCCAGGTCTATCTAGTTCATATAGTAGGTGTGAGTTGAGCCTCCCCCTTGCTAATATGTTCTTTCTGTCTAGTGTTATGGGTTTGTCGTATATGAACACTTGTCCATTCTGGTGAATGACTGTCTTGTGCATGTCATGGTCAAGGCGTGGGGTGGGGACAAGGTTGAATGGTAATGATGGTGATATGAGTGAGTTTGGAAATGACTGTTTAACCGATATATCATAACCATTGAGCCACGTCGGAGTGGCAGTCGCCCTTGTCCTCACCGGAAGTGGTTTGCCGGATATGTTGTTTAGGAAGGCCGGCTTCTCTTCGCGGACAGACTTGGGGTCGACGGGAGCCTTAGCGTGGAATGGCCAGCGGTTGCATGCACTATCAACAACGTCGGGAGGGTTGTCGTCGGCCATCAGGACGTAGTTGACAGCAGGGTGTTTGAGCTCTTTCCGTTCGAGGTCCATCGTCTCTTGCATCCATGTGTTGTATTCGTTCATATCCTTGAACTCCAAATATTCTAACTCGGGGTGATCGTTGACGTAGTATTGCCACTCTCAAACGTTGGCGAAGTCCAGTGCGGGTGGGAAGAAGCGGTCCTCGTACTCCGGGTCGTCGAGCTCCGGTTCGTCGATGTCGTCGCAGCGTCAGCTACGGTCTCCGCGTCTGCTGTGTCTTCCTTTGGGTCTTTCTTTTCCTCCAGCTCGTCGAAAATGTCCGTCATTAGCACGAACTCGATTGTGTGTGTAGTCATGGCGTCTTAGGCGTTCCCGCAGCTCTTCAGCTTCTTCAGGTCCTGCAGTCGGGTAGTAGTTGACTGGGGGTCGGACGTTGTCGTTGAACAATGGTTTGATGTCAGGTATAAATGGCCTCATCGGGGGCGGTCGGTGCTTCATGTCAGGCAGCGTGTCTGGTATGTTCAGCATCCGCTTCAGCTGCTTCTCCAACAGTCGTCGCCACTGTTCACCCGTTGCGTCTATTCCATAGGGTCGGTGTTGTTCTGCCTCCATTGCGTCCATTCCAGTCGGTGGTCATCGTAGTGTAGCCCACGTTGCTGTCGGTTCGGCGAATGAATAGGCGTTGTCTATGTCGGGCATGTCCGGTAGGGTAGCTGCGATGGCGGCGAGGTTTGCATTCGGTGTCGCTGAGGTCTCCACGTAGTTTTCATCATTTTCCGCGAAGTTGAGGTGGGCATGTGATTGTGCCATCGTCGCAGTCCTGGGGTCCACGCGTCTCCCTCTGGTTGTAAATTCATCCAGGCTCATGGCCGTCCAACATTGTGGGTGAGTCAATGAATAGAGATGCGTGCGGCCCCCCTTCGCGGTATCGCAGCAGGTGCTGAAATGCAAGGTCGGCCAATTCGGGTTGGTCTGTCGGTATGCCGAGCAGGTCATACCTCGTTCCTCTTGCTCGTAGCTGGTCGATCAGAGGGTGACGCTTGGCCATGTTGCAGAATTCCTTATGTGCCGGCCAGTCGGTCTTCTGGTGGTCGATGTTGCAGTAGTAAACAAGCTGACAGCCGCTGCATCGCTTTAGCTTTCTTTCTTGTTTGCCGCAGTATGTGCAGTCCCATCTGACACTGCCACGCTTGGCTTCGCGAACGGGTTTGCAGTCGATGCAGTCCGGTTTGGTTAATGACCATTGCTCCGGAAGCAGGCGGAAGTCCTTCACGATGCTCCAGTATGCCAGCTGTTCGTTAGTGGGGTGACGGAAGCAATGATGTGCGTCGGACCAAGCGAAGGTGTACTTACGTTCGGTCGGTTGCGATGCTCCCGGTACTCGCCTGTACTGGACCGGTTGGCCGTAGGGTAGCTCTGTTATGGCTTGTATGCGTCTCGCCGTGTCTGCGTTGACTGTTGCAGGCGATGATGTCGTCGTTGGTTGGACATTCTTCTTCCTGCACGCGTGGTAAGACAGGTAATGTAAAAGTCGAAACGGGCGATCTATCACCGTGTTCCACTGTTGGGGTAGGTAGCTCCTCGCTCGTTGAGGCGGTCCCCACGCTCGGTGATTCCCATTGTTGTTGTCGGCGCTCTTCGATGAATGCAGGTATCAGTTGTCTATCCTGTTGGTCTGGTCTCGAAGTCGTTCTATCTTCAGGTGCGGGTGAGCTTGTGAAGCTCTGCGTTGGCGCGTGCGGGGATTGTGTGTCTGCGGGTTGTTGCTGTGCACTTTCCGGGTCCCGTTGTGCTCGTCTCGGGCGTCTGCTTCGCAAGACGAAGTGCTCAATGCCGGTTGAGCCGGGCGCGTCTTGTACCAGTCGTGACGGTAGGATCCATGGGTCGGTTCTCAGTAGAAAATAATTGATGGGCATCCCGAGGGGGCACCAAGGTAATGGCCAGTGGGCGGGTGGTGCCGGGAATCCCTGCGGGGTCGTCTGGAATAAGTCCCGCATTCGTGTCCACTGGATGTAGGCGCGTCTGTAGTCATTTTCATCCATGCGTTGTAGAACGGTGAGCTCCACGGGATGTCGGGGCGTCTCGATGGGTCTTCCAAATAGTCCGGGTGTGGTGCGGGCAATGCTTCAGTGGGTGTAGGGGGGTTATAGTCGGTAGAAGTAGGTGTGAGGGGAGATAGTTGGATTGGTCCTGCTCTGCTGCCGTACCTATTTCCCCTTTCTACGTAGGCAACTTCTTCTTGTGATGGGTCGTTCTCCTCCGGGTCGGGTCGTTCTTCGTCGGAGTTGCCAGTGTGCATCAGCCACGCTTCTGGTGGATCACTTGTTGGGTCGTCGACGTTGTTCGTTGCGTCCGCGTCGGTGATGATGTTGGCTTGTCCGGTTGGTCGTTGTATTCGTCTCGTGTTGGTCGGTCCGGGTCGGCCACCTCGTCCTCGTCGATTCGAGTCTCCACCTCGACCACCACGTCGCGCGTTCGTGTTGGGTGGTGCAGGTCGTCGGCGAACTGGACACTCGGTTCCAGAGTGCCTGGGTCGTCCTTGGCACACACGCTTCGTGCAGGTAGATCGACACTGGGCCGCGATGTGTCCCTTCTGTTGCAGTTCAGGCACTGTATGTCCTTCTTGCTGGTTGCAGGCGAAGTCGAAGTGTAGAGGGCAGTGGGGGACCTAGATGAGGTAACAGATAGTTGGTTTGCATGAAATGCTTGTAAAATAAGTGAACACATCTCATTGTAATGTGGCTTGTCTCTATCTGACTTAGACCAGTACATTGTACCACCTATGTCGCCCATCGCCAACGTCGCACACTCCTTCAACTTGAAGAGTAGGAAGACCACCCGGAACTCGTCGGGCAGCGGTACTCCTCTCGTGTCCAGTTGCTCGAAGCGTTGAGTCAGGACTTCCATCCATGTAGGTAGTTGAGTGGTGTTCTTCAGCTTGGTCTCGAAGAGCTGCATCAGAAGTCGGGCGATGGATACTGATCCCTTGCTTCCGAATCGCTCGCACAGCGCAGTCCAGATTACTGCGGGGTTGGTGCCTGCTCTTTGCACTGTAAGGAGTGCAGTTGACTCCTGGCATGCTTCTACCAGGAAGCAACGGACATGTATATGGGCCTTTATATAGTCTGCTTGACTGAACAATGTAGCCATTTCAGTCGGTACGTGGACGGTTGGTAGGAGGGAGCTACTTGGCAATCCGGTAGAGAGTGAGCTGTTTGATGAGCTGCTCGATGTGCTGCTCGATGAACTGCTTGACGTTCCGTCATTGCGTGATCCGTAGGCTAACTGTTCCTCTTCTTCGTCGTCGGAACTTTTTTCGTCGCCTTCCTCGCTGCAGTCTTTGCTGTAGATGTAGTTCCGGACGCGGGCAGTCCTGTTGGGCCAGATGGGGCGGGTTGGGTGGGTTTCGTAGTCCTAGTGCTTGCGTAGATGGTAGAGATCTCTTGTATGGAGTATGGCGTTTCCGCGTCTTCCAGTAGCAGTATGTAGCGTGCGTCCACGCCCAATAAAAACGCGAAAAACTGACATTTCCATAGGTCAAATCCATCAACAGGCTTCTTCGGGAACTTCGGTAGCTTGAGTTCGTAGCGGGGCGCATCCAAGGCTCCATAACCAGAAAGTATGCTAGTAGACATTGTCTCCGGATACTTGAATAATTGTTTACGCTGAGGTACTTTGATCAAAGGTTGAAACGATAATAATGAATTTAATCAATGGTTAAGAACCAATGACTTGAACTCAATCTAAAATACCATAAATTTATAATCACGAGGAGTAAATAAATACCATAAATTTATATACTGGCTTCGTAGCCTAACTTATGATATTGCATCAGTATGGGCCAATGTATATAACTGGTAACTAATATATGAATAATGGCAATATTGTTGTAACGAATAATAAATATGATAGGCAAATATATAAATGGCAATAAATGTAATCCGGCCTAATTATAATTGTTATGTCGTGAAATTGACCATAAAAAGGTAACAATATACTTAGTAAATATTATTGCTTACTGCCGCCCAGACCCCGGAAGAACACACCTCCGCTACGAGTTCACCATTCAGGCGCCGCTCAACAATTAGGCGCCCTTGGCTCAGACACAGACAACATTGAACATGTCCATGCGCTCGCTGCACTCCTGATCAGATTCTAGCCCTTGTCCCCCACCCCCACGGCCTAAAGTCCGCTTACAAAGAAGAAAGGTAACTGGCCTGTTTGGGGTCTGTCTTCGGGGGTCTGTCCTGAAGACAGACCCACTGAAGTGCAGCTCCATTTGAGCCTTCTGCTCAACCACGCCCACCAGATGACCACCTTGCCGCTTACCACGTAGATCCCTGATCCCCTGCGGCTCCGGAAAAACACATGCTCCACCACCGGAGCCCACCGCCAAAGCGAAACTAAAGATAAGGCAAAATTCTTAGTCTCCCTGAGCCCCACCGGCAGGTATGTGATCCTTTTGGTGTCACACCACTTTGCACACCCTGGCCATTCCGACCACACAATTTTGTGGCCCACACAGCTCCTGCTGCTGCACTCGGCCTTGCCTCGAAGGCAATTTGCACTCCTGCCCACCAATGTCTTACTTGCTTTGCCAAAATGGTTCCTTGCGCCCACCCCTTGCTCAAAGGGTAACACAACCGCGCTGCTGCGCCGCTGTCCCAAAACAAGGTTATCGCGTGCCAACACCAACACGCCACCGGGCACAGAGACAATCCTGCCAGTGCCCAAAAGCACGACTCTGGCTACATACCGGCACACCTGCCGCCGTCTAGCCCGTCTGCAACCAGGGCTGACGAATGGGCCGAAGTCCGAAAACCTCCAAAGGCCCATGTCCTTTATCCCCTTTCCAAAGAAGGGCAAAACCTGTCCAATGTCTAATGTCTATGAGTCTACCATGTCCACTAACTGCGGCTCCTGCCGCCAATCACTCCAAACCAAACCGTCCAGTTAACCGAGTTCATCACCGTGCCCCACAACCGGGGTCACCGCCGCCGTCCAAACGAAACCAGGACGAAAGCCAACAGCAGACTAACCAAACTAGGTCGCGGCTCCAGGCGCCTCCCTCCGCCACTCTTGCTGAGTAGCTCCCCGAACCTGTGGCTCACACTACAACAGCACGCACAAGATGTGCCCCTCGCTCGAAGCCGTAACAGGAGAACAAAATCCCATTATTTGAAGTGAAACAAAGAACGATCGCGAGTAGGAAAGGAGGCGGCCTGATTTGGTGTCTGTCATGGAGACAGACCCACCGTTGAACCTTGCCATCGTCGCCGCTGCTCCGCGCCGTAGCTGCGCAGCCGACGACTCCACCAAAAGAACCACTGAAACACCGAGAAAATTTAGATGCGCCTTCCAAGCTAAGAAATTTCAATTCCGCCCGCCGATGGGCCCAACGTACGCACGCTAACCAAAAGTCAATTTCCCGCCAATCCAGCCATTGGTAAAACTGTCCGAGCCGAAAACAAGCGCTCCACTTAGCACAACCAGGAGCTGAAAGTCACGCAAGGTCCAAATGATTTCACAAAACCAGTCCGGGCAACACCGCTGAACATGAACATCAACCGTGGGTCCACTCATTGCCCTAGTTCGACCATAATGCATCCGGACCCGTCATTCCTAAGCGCCACCCGAACCAAACAGAGGCGCTAACGCAGTCCATCCGGCACCTTGCAAACAAACCGACTGCGTCGCCCCATGCCGAACCAAACAAAACTGCCAAAAAAACCAAGCCGATTGTGATGCCTTGCAGCCAACCTGAAGGCTGCACACCACCTTTTCCAAGAAAGGGTGCCAAATACGTCATCCAACCAAAAAGCCGGCGTGACATCCACCAAAGATCAAAACTGATAACAAAAGTAACGGAAACCTACTGTCCTACATGATCTCCAACGGTGCGCACCGAAGGAGTGAACACCCCGCTAGGTACTAAAACGACAAGCCAAACGTTCAACCGGTTGGCCTCGAACTGGCCAACAAACATCACACAACAACCCTAAATGTCCGACATTCCCAAGGTATCCGGATCGAAGTCGCCTACCAATATCTTCTCACTGGGGCGCACGCTAATTTTCTTGCGGGTAACGAAAAAACCGTCATACTGCATAACTATACCGTAACCTTTCCTTTGCAGTTGGCTCGTCGAGAAGAGCACACGATCCAGCGTCTCCAGGCAGTACGTCTCGCCCATAGTTACATCCTGAGGTATGCCTTCACCCGTCATACCAACAAACCTCATCTTGCCCATCGCTGTCGCTTTCGTAGGCCCGTCGATGCCCCTGAGGTCCAGCCCTCCGTCTTCCTTGTCCTGCAGCGTCGCATCAGGTGCCAGATGCTTTGTTGATCCACTGTCCAGGTAGATAGCTGCCCTGTCCACTCCGTCTCCCCCATCAACCGCCATCATGCCTGTCATCTATCGGCGTATTCGGCGGCTTCTTTTCTTCTTGAGCCTTCTCTGTGACCATCTCGTCACCTAGCCCATTTGTAGAAGATCCCACTTCTGTGGCCATTCCAACGGTGATAGTAGTTTGTAGCTCATCCCACGCCCCGACCACTCTTCCCGTCGATGCCGATCTCTCCCCCTGCCCCTGCAAACGTCGTATAACCACTTCCGGACCCGTCTGGTCCTCTCTATCCCGGCCGGATACAGCAGAAGTCCCAACCACCATCTTCTTTCGCAATTGCGTACGGTGGAGTAAACTGTCGCGCTCTTTCTCTCAAGATCATGCGTTGGTCGTCGGTCTTGGCCTCCTCCAGTGCTTGCATCTGGGCCTCCCAGCTTATGTCAATCCATTCGACCACATCCACCGGAGGCTGCATGATTAACTCCCGGCTGTACCTTGGCATTAAGCCAGTCTTGCCTGTTTCCGGTGTCACATGGAAAAATCTCAGCATCCTTTGAAACACCAAGTCCGCTGCCAGCGATGAAGCATGACCACCAAGTCCTCTTGCAGGACCCACTCCTTTGTTGTCCAATACCGCTTTCCATGATGACTTAACACCAGCCGTCTGAGTATACTTACAGAAGATCTTGTAGGTCTGCCAATCTTGTCGTTGGCATTATCTTCCGCAGTAGTTCACCATCTTGCAGTGTCCACACTTCTTCTTCGCTTCCCTTGCGCAGAATTCACACTCCCTTAGGACTCTCTTTATCATTTCTTCCTCAGTCGCCACTCCAGCCCCTTCCTCCAACCCCTTTACGTATTCCTTCCAGTTGTCCGGCGAAACTTTGAAGTTGTAGAACCACTTTCAATATCTGAGCTCACTCAGACAGGGGTTGTTGAAACAAGTCCAGAAGTCGGCCACGTTCACCTTTCCATTACTCGTGTCTCCCGGTATCACCTCTTCTTCCTCACCAAGGTAGATTGTCGGAGTAGGCGCCGCCATGAAAGCAAACGCTTGCTTTTTCTCGTTGCCCTTCTTCCCAACCTCGATAAGGCCTCCCCCGTCAGCAGCCGGTGCCAGATAAGCTTCCAATGTTCTCGGGATCTCCATGTCGTTCGAAGTCACAGCCAAACACGATACGTCCCGCACCCCGTTGGCTTTCTTATTGCCACCTTTTTCTCCCGACTTCGCATTGGTCTGGGTCGCACTTCCGTTTCCATTCTGCTTCTGACTCACACTCGCGATCGGCTTGCTTCCGTTCGGCGGTAGCTTCTTTCGGTACCTGTCCTTTAGCGTAGGGCACCTTCTCCCTTGATGATCGTGCCCCGGGATGCGACATTTGATTGTGCATGTAAAGTACTTATGCGGATTACCACAGTTGTAGCATTCCAACTTCCTTGCTTCCCTTGTCGGGGTTTCCCTCGCTCGCTGCTGGGTCGCAACCATAGCCATCCCTGCCGCCCTTGCTTCTCGGGATAAAGCCTCATTCGCAAGTACTTACTGGTTTGCTCCGGGCTTCGCCCGGAGTTAACCGCCGTTAAAGTTCCGAGGAGACGTTTCGCTTTTTACGGTAACCCGGTCGGCACGGCGTGACAAGGATCACGAGGCATGGACAATATCGGCGTGGCCGAGGGGAGTGTTAGATTGCCCCTTCGAGCTACATGACGGGCAGATCCCGCAGAAAGTATGGGACGTGCTCAAGCAGAGCGGGGTAGACTTAAGGCTAATAGGGGGTGCACACGCAACTAAAACGGTGCGTGGAAAGAAACCGTAGCCGTGCCGGCGGAGCCGGCACGTGTTTCTTCCGGTGTCTGGTTAGGCCTAGGTTGGAAAGTTGGGAAGATCGACACATATGTAGGTTCTCCCATGGTAAAATGACCGGTAGAATTTTAAAAAAAATAGACTGGAATATGTAATTTTATTCAATAGAAATTATACATGTTCATAAAGAAAGTGATGGAATAACATATTACGAAAACCTCATTGAAAAATAGTCAAAACTGACTTCAAACCAATCGAATTCCCGTCGCCCACCCTTTTTTCCCAACTAATTTGCACACCCCCCACCGGAAAAAACTGGCCACCTTGCCACCTGAAAAAATGGTGCTTGTGATGACCAAAAATCAGAGTCAGTTTTCATATGTTCCCTGTATGCTCTTCAATAAATTTTTATATACTATCTTTCTATGTACGCTTATAATTAAATGTATAAAGTTTTTTTACAAAAAGGTAACCTTAAGCCTGCAAACAAACCGGCCAAAGTCAGCAAAAGTAGGGCATAAGGCCCTCACTCAAATTTTTTTTGATTTAAATACAAGGCCGGCACTAGTACGGAAAGTGAAGGAAATCAAAGAGACTATTTAATAAAAGCATGTTGTGCAGAAAGTGCAGAAAAAATTGAAAATCTGTAAAGATCTTACTCACGATTTTTTTAGCCTGTCTGGAGCCCAGAACAGATCACCAACAGCAGGGTTACAAAGAAAGGAGCACGAGTTGAACATATACAAAACAAAGACCATGTGATTGTGAATAGATTCAGCACATAACATTCCAAGAAAAGCACACGCAACACATATATGAGCGATCCAGGACAGGTACAAAAGTGCTTCAGGGAAGAAAAAACAACACATGCTAAAGATAAGTTTACAACACAGCATTTTGCAGACAGCATGGGCACAACGTTTGGAAAGACTGTACAAGACCATGGGACGTGAAAGTATGCATGAGAAATACACAGAAAAAAAACACAGAACCCTCTCTAGACATGACTTTTACCAATGTCGACCCCGTAAAAATCGTCAAATAAAAAAAAATTAGTGCGGCCTTCACTTCAAAGGCTACGAATGTCGATAGGCCTGTTTGTTCAAATATTTTTGGGAATTTTTCTGGTTTCCTCTCCGGGAATTGGCATGATCTTGTTAAATATTGCCACAGAAATTCACGAGCCGGCGTCACCAAAATCATGTCGGAGGTCCATGTGTTCACAGCGAGTGTGTGTTCAAACCACGTTGTTTCAAGCAAAAGCAAACATGACACAAGTGTTTTCATCAGAAAACTTGGTCGGTGGCTTTCTTGAAATCCTTATTATCGACTTCAATTTTCACATTTCGCGACATAGCAAGTATGCTGTTTTTAACTGAAAAATGCTCTTTGCATGATGCACTCTGCACTCATTTTTACGCACAAGTGCACAAATGAATTCAAATGTTATGTTGAGCAATCCTGCCAGAGGGTTTTGCAGAGATGTACGGTATAAAACAAAAACTAGGAAAACATAGGTCGAAAACTAGTTTGTCGAGATTCAGAACATACCCCCAGATCACAGCAATAGCTTGTATGAACTGAAAAACTAAACATGCCGCAGACCATTCCCACTAAAACCATTGAATTCTGCCACCGCAGACAGCACTTCAAAATCTTGAATATTGAATGAGATTACTCGCTGCGAAATATTAAATGATTCTACCGACCACTAGAACCTATATATGGACTTTCCCAACTTTCAAACGCCCGCCCACCCTTCCCTTGTTTTGTTTTGTTTTCTTTTCTTTTTTATTCTCTGGGCTTTTGGTGGCGTTCAGTGACCCCTGGTGGCCTCCGCTGGTTCTGCTTGCTCCGTCTTTCATCGTGTCTCCCTCGGACTGTTTGGTGCCTTTGGTTGTAGTTGCCGTGAACGACTAGTCACTAGGTTGGCCTGCTCTGTTTGCTTGATGCCTTCCCTTGTTTAGTGTAGGTTTGTTCCGGTCCTAGGGATTGTTTCGTCACTCTAAGGTTAGTCCGCCGTCCGCTCTCCCCTCCTTCGCCCGGTTTCTCTGTCCGGCTTTAATGGATAGTGTTATTCTACTTTTAGCTTTTCCTTCCACTATCCCCTCCTCCACCCGATCTTCTTAGTTGACTAGTATACCAGAGCGTGCCGGTGTTTGTAATGTTCGGTTTCAGTCCTCAAGTTTTTAAGTGCGGCTGTCTGAGTTCTGAGCGTACATCAGAGCCGCCAACTTTAAGTGTTTGTAAACTTGAGTATTGAAATATTTGAGCCTAGCCCCTTTTCCCTTCACACTATTCCGACGAGTTCGGATGGTTAGGCCAATAAAGCTTTTTGTTCTCTTACTCAGTAAATGCGAAACAACGATACGGAAACTTTAATTGTATATGTTTTATTATTTTTAAACCGGCCGCGCACTTAACTTTTTTTTTCATGTTATAAAAAACATATGCGACGGTTGAAATGTCGGCGGTTGGTACGTTCGTGGATCGGCAAGTTTCTTTTGCTCCAGCTGACGAGGTGATTGTTTCTCGTCCTGCTGGGCTGTTAGAGGGTCATACTCCGAGAAGCAACGTGTTCCATCAACTTCGACCAATGAAGCGGAGTCGCGGTGCTTGTCAACGATTATAAATGTGAGTAAGTCGATTCACGATTACCTCAAGGAAGTGCCTGTGCACGAGTCAAATGAATTATTGAGGGGTCTGGCTGCGGAGCCTCCTACCATTTATATCGACAACTCGGCGACGGTTTTGGGTGCGAATACGAACATCTTTTCGAGACGTCAGCGGCATTTGGAAGTGAAACTGGCGCATATTAATCATGAGGTAAAAGAGGGAAATGTAAAGGTGTACCATTCGCGATGCGGAGAATTCGGCTGATATTAACACGAAACCGAAGAGTCTGGGGCCATTCAAGGAGACGCGTGATGCGATACGTAACAGTACCTTCTTGAGGGGCTTGAAGACGGTGGATATCTGGTTTTTTGGAATGAAGCCAAAATAAGACTTTTTGAACTTGAAGTTTTATTGGGACCTTCACTATTCATTAATATAGGACTTAAAGGGGAGCAGTGATACATTTCTGTATCGTATTAAGTAACTTCAATTATTAATAGACAGTTTGGTCCGGTGATTATCATTATAGGCAATACGGATCATTGATATAGGTGATATAGGATGTAACTTGAAGTGTGTTATTTGATTTTTGATTATTAAAGTGTAATCAGTTCTCGTAATATTGGGAACATTGGAAGTGTCTGATATTGCTAGGTGACTCGATATTATTAATATCACACTGGAAAGAGCAGAAAAAATTGAAAATCTTTAAAGAGCTCACCCATGATTTCTTTAGCCTGTCTGGAGCCAAGAACCGATCACCTGGACAGCAGGGTTACAAAGAAAGGAGCAGTCATTGAACATAGACAAAACAAATACCATATGAATAGAAATAGGTTCAGCACATTACATTCCCAGAAAAGCACACACAACACATACATGAGCGATAAAAGACAGGTGCAAACAAGGGCTTTTTGCCAAAAAGAACAACACATGCTACAGATAAGTTCACAACACACCATTTTGCAGACAGCATGGACACAACGTTTGGAAAGACTGCAAGGCCACGGGACGTGAAAGTATGCATGAGAAACACACACACACACACAAAACACAAAACCCTCTCTAGCCATGACTTTTACCAATCTCGACCCCGCAAAAACCGTCAATTAAAAAAATTTAGTGCGGCCTTCACTTCAAAGGCTACGTATGTCGATAGGCCTGTTTGTTCAAATATTTTTTGGAAATTTTTCTGGTTTCCTCTCCGGGAATAGGCATGGTCTTGTCAAGTATTGCCACAGAAATTCACGGGCCGGCGCCACCAAAATCATGTCGAAGGTCAAGTGCACCAAAGCAGCTATGTGTTCAAACCACATCGTTTCAAGCAAAAGCAAGCATGACATGATTGTTTTGATCAGAAAACTTAGTCTTCCGCGTTCTTGAAATCCTTATTCTTGACCGCAATTTTCACTTTTCATGACATAGCAAGTATGGTGTTTTTAACTGCAGTCATTTTTACTCACAAGTGCACAAATGAATAAACATATTATGTTGTGTAATCCTGCCTAAGGGTTTTTGCAGAGTAGTACGGTGGAAAATGAAAACTAGGAAAACATGGGTCGAAAATTAGTTTACCAAAATTCAGAACATACTCTGGAACACAGCAATACCTTTAATACGCTGAAAAACTAAAGCTCCGGAAGACCATTCCTAATAAAAACATTGAATTCTGTGCAAACAGCACTTCAAAATCTTGAATATTGAATGTTTAGCTGCTTTGAAGTTGATGGGGGCTCTAACGACCACTACAACTTTACATATGCGACTTTCAACGCGCCATCGAGAAATCATGCCAACCTCTTCCCTTTTGGAACAAGCCGCCCCCAACTACTTCTACCGCGGGCGCCTATCTCGACGACGTTACCGCCGGCGCGAACGATTTCAACACGCACCTGAACCAGATTCGTGGCATATTCTCGAGTATAAACGCCTCCGGCCTTCACGGATCGGCGCGCAAACTCCGCCTGGGATACCACGAACTCAATATACTTGGCAAGAGATGTAGCAAGAAAGGCATCGCCGCCGACACAGTAAAGATCGACGCCATCCTCAAAATGGCTGACCCCTCCAACGTGTCTGAAGTCCTATCCATTCTAGGTATGACCAACTTCATCCAAGCTCATATCCTCGACTACTCTCGTCTACTAGGGGACACGGGACAGACCATCAGGGAGGAGGTTTTGCTTACCGGGGAGGTACTCCACCTTGAAGCAGATCTTCTGTAGGTTTTCCAGGACCCAGCCGACGACCATGGGCTGCGATAACCACAGGAGCGGCCGGTGATCGGTGACGATGGTGAGCTCGTGGTCGCTAGCGTCGATGTAGTAGCGGCACTGTTGAACTCGATAGACAACGCCGTAGGCTTCTTGCACATAGGTCGCCCAGCGGGTTTGCGTGTCCGTGAACTTGAGGGAGAAGTATTGGATGACCGGGATGTCGCGGTCAGGGCTGGTGTGAAGAGCACCACGGATGCCTATTTGGCTGGCATCCGTCCGAAGGCAGAGGCGATGAGAAGACTCGTACTTGGCCAGGACGGGAAGCGTAGTGCGCACGCGGCGGAGCTTCTTCATGCATTTCCGCTCTTCCCCATTAAGGTAAGGTTGACCGGTTGGTCGGGCGTGAGTGGATTTGATCAGGTTAGTAAGAGGGGCTCTGCATAGCCCCAGGCGTCCCGACTCTCATCGGCGAAGCCGAAGCTACCCTGCAACTCCTTGCAACTATTCCACTGCCTAGAGCGGGCTCAACCCTCTGGCTCGCCGTCGAAGGCACACACGCCGCCTTGGAGACGAAACTCAAGTCCCTCTCCTGCCGCATCATCCGCGCTGGCCAACTTTGCGCAGCATTCAAGCCCCGTGGGACATGGCCATCGTCGTCCCCGTTGCTGAACGCTCCCCGGCCGTGGCGCGTGACATGTTCGCCCTCCGTAAGCCATTTGCCCTGCTCATGCCGCAAGACCTCGTCCACTGCGTCCCGGACCACACCCTTCCGCAAGAGGCCGTCGAGACTTGTCGCAAGATCTCATTCCTTGACGACAACCTAGTGTGGCTAGTCTTTGGCCTCGGTATGGAACAACATTACATCTATCCTCTTGTCGCCACTTTGCACGCCCCGCGCGTCACGCGCCACGCATGGACGCACAACAACAAGACGCCTTCACCTGCCCCTCTCTGGACCGACGGCATCCCTCCGCCGGATCAACAGCATTGACCCTCCGCCAAGGCCTCGCCGTCCTCGCCGACGCTGAGCAGTCAACGTTGAAGATCTATATCCCAGAAGAGCTGCGCCGCCCTTTAATCAACTACGCCCACTTGATGCAAAACCACGCTATAAAGCGCTCGTCCCTTCATCAAGGAGCGCTACATTTGGTTCCGCATCGACGGCACGGATGTCATGCACGTTGACATCCTCGCCGCCCTCCGCGATTGCCACTTCTGCCAACTGGTCCACGCCCGCCTCACCCTCAACCGCGGCTGCTACTCTTCGCTGAAGTGGAGCAGTCAAGGTCAAGGCATCGGCATCGATCATATGCATGTCGGCATCCCGGGCGTTGTTTTTCAATACATCCTGACGATCACCGATCTCTTCTCAGGATTCCTTCAATTCATCCCCTGCATCTCCACTTCCGCCGAAGAGACCGTTGAGATCATCCCCAACCGATGGGCATACATCTTTGGTTTTCCGCGTTTGTAGGTATACTAGCCAAGCGCTTCTGCAGTGAGGCCGGCCTCGACTGGCTGACCACCGCACCCTACTCGCACCATCAGCTCGGCTTCGTGGAATGCCGCCACAAGGCGATCCGCATGGCGATCCAGCCCCTGCCCAAAACAGATAAATCGAACTGGCCTAGCATCATCCCGTCCCTCTCCTTCGCCCAGAACACCTACGTGTCCACGGCTACAGGTACATCCGCCTTTGAGGGCATGCTAGCGCGCAAACCCCGGTGCACACTGGACTTTTTCGATTCCCCGAGATTGTCACCGCCCGCGCATCCGCCTCAAGCGCCGCTCTCGACGCTTCCCCTACGCCTTCGCTTCAGTTTTCGGAGCAGATCGAACTGCTACGCCATGCCCGTACCGCCGTCACGGCGTAGATCAGCGCGTACACGGACGTCACCCGCGCCCGATCCGTCGCTCAGAAGAACAAGGCATATGTAGTTAGCATGTAAATAAATGCAGTGAAATCGGGGCGCAAATCTGCGTTTAAACTAAAATAGATGTGTTCAAACTGTTTTCAAAAATTAATTATACATGTCTTGAACTATTCCCCACTATAAAAAAAACAATGATATGTCACTTCTTGACTGCACATCTTTGTGGTCAAATACAACACGTTCTGATTGAGGAAGTTTTTTGAAAAAAACCACTATGAGCGATGTTAATTAAAGTCGCTGAAAATTACTGTGGGGAATAGATTGGATTTTTTTCTTTTATTTTGTATATTTGAAATGTTATAAAACCTTCTGGTTCAGAACTAGATCGCAGCCCCTTTTTGACATGAAAAATGCATGTTGTTCAAGCCGGCCCTCACTTTTTTATACGGCAGTGACCCGATTTTTGCGGTGTTGATTTTTGGAAGAGGTCGTGAAATTTCCCATGTCAAAAATGGTGTCTGTGCACTCGTTTTCGTTGTTGATTTTTGTAGCTCCTTGTATCTTTGGTGGTCTTCGCTTTGATAGTTCAATAGGATACTAGTTCAAGAACACTTGTATAAATTTTTTCAATAAAATTCCTCTTCTGTACGACAAACTTACTTGGTGTTTGGTGGTATTTTTTTACAATGAAAAAATGGAAAGTTATGTTTTGTGATTATAAATCAGTTTGTATAGGACTATAGAATGTCTAAACCTGTTTGTATACTTAATACACGTAAATTCACAAAGCCTGTCCTTGGTAATTTGAATACACAATGAGATTTCACATTTCACACAGCGATTTTTCGATGGTATTGACCAAAACATCACTTTGAAAATCGATGAGAGCTGAGCGCATCGCTCCTTTCAATTTTATTGTTGAAAATGATGTTTTTGTTTATTGTGATGCTATTCCAAGCCTCAGAACATGTGCACAGACCTCCTGAAATGCATACAAGGTCACTGCCTTCTCGAGTTTCATGCTTCAAAAAACGTCTGACTTTATATTTTTTAAAAATCGATGAGAGCGCATCGCTTCTTTCAATTTTATTGTTGAAAATGATGTTTTTTTTATTGTGATGCTATTCCAAGCATCAGAATATGTGCACAGACCTCCTGAAATGCACACAAGGTCACTGCCTTCTCGAGTTTCATGCTTCAAAAAATGTCTGACTTTATAATTTTAGACACACAAAAAAATAAGCCACAAAAAGTCAGGAATGTTCAACTAGTGAACATAGGAGTTGAATTAACTACTTTCCAGCAACATTTAATGAATAATACAGTTTCTATGACGATTTTTTTATTTTGCTTTGATTCATTACGACCGGTTTTCACTTTGACATTGCTCAGTATATACAAATGCTATTTTAATGAAAAGTATATACATATGTTCCTTGAAACTCAGTGAACTGAATTCTTACGTTCTTCATTCATTATGTGTTCCTTACACATCAGAAACTAGTTGTGTGTATAGGCCTCTGACACTATTTTTCCAGTGAAAAAAAATTTCCCCAGTGTAAAAAAAAACATTTCCCCAGCTCAACCAAAAAACCCGTAGAATTTCCTAGGCAATCGTGAAACTTCACGCTCAAAAATGTGCGGGCCGGAGGGAGTAGCAAAAAAGTTACTGGTTGGATGCAAGAACGCTTACAACGCAAGAACCATCATATCTCAATTTATTTTTTTTAATGTAGAATTCAAAGTAATCACTTAAATAAATGAAATCGTACCTTGAAATTAAGTGAAAATTAAACTGTCATTTATTAGACTTTTGATGGGCAGCTAACTACATATGGGCCACCGCAAGGCTGTCAAGGAGTGCAAGGTTGGCGACACCGTCACCGTCTACCGCCCTAAGCCCTCGAAGCAAGAAAAGAAAGAGAGATCGCCGCACCATCCTCGACTGGAGCAAGGCTCAGGCAAATTTGGAGACCGCTCTACATCGACACCACCAATAACCAACTCATTCACCGCCAGATCAAGGCTTCCCTTTAAGAACAACAAATCCAAGGGCAAGCTCCCTGCCAAAGCTCTTAATCGTCTTCGAGGCCCCCAAATTACAGGTGAACAATTCCCCTTGCAACTTTCCGCCATGGACAGCACGGTGCAATGGATTAATTTCTCTCCTGTTCCGCCCAAGTGGGTTTTACTCATCGTATCGGCTTCACCCGCCACTGCCCAGCGCTTTTCCCACTTGACCTGTCATCGTCCCTAGAAGAACTACGCCACGACCTACGTATCCTAAGTCCTTGATCGCCTCTTGTGCCTGCAGGTCAACGATCATTCTCATCGAACCTGAATACCTCAGTGATGAAGCTATATCGGCACGGCATATTTGGTGCTTAATTGATTCATCTCGGCTGTGTGATACCCGGCCACCTAGGTCTCTACGGCTCGACATCGCCACCCGATATCACCGCTCGCTACTGCGGGCGGCCTCATTGTCACAGCCTCTCCCGCTGCGGATCATGGATATCCGGCCCCTGCTGATCATCATCCGCATCGCGCAATCATCGACACATCATTTTTTTATTCTCCTATGGTTTAAGAGACTCATCCTCCTCTCTTTATCATCAGCTCATTCACTTTTTTTTTTGCAGGATATCATACTTCGTTCGTTAATCACTCATTCTGCACGCAACTCAACTCAACGATAACCGTTAGGTCTGGGGGGGGGGGGGGGGGGCAATGGACAAATTAATTAGATTCTAGTTCACTACAGCATAACCGTACAGTCACTGTATCTTCACTCTTATTACTCAATAGTTAGTAATTATTCCTATATTACCATATTTTCTGGTACTGGTGGCAAATTGCCTTTTATGTTCATACATTACCGATTTGTTGAGGTTGGTTTCCTTTTTGGTTCTTTTGAATCTCAGTAAAATGGTGGTAGACAACTGGGATCTCGGAGTTGGTTCTTTTGAATCTCAGTAAAATGGGATCCCGGAGTTGGTTCTTTTGAATCTCAGTAAAATGGTGGTAGACAACTGGGATCCCGGAGCCTCCGGTTAACAGGCTAGTTTCCCTACCCTGACCTTCAAATTGTACGATGGGTTATGAGCCTTGGAAGTTCTTTCCCCTGCAAGAAGCCTAATGGAAGGAGGGGGTAGGAAAATGAGAAGAAGTCTGCGTGACGTTCGAAGTGGCTACGAAAGTGAGAGCTGGCGTCTGCTAGAAGGGCCACAGCTCATCGGTCTGTGTCTTTGCCAAAGAGGCACAACAGCAGGCAAGTTTGCAGCAAGACATGTTCGGTTGCTGCGGAGTTTGTGTTCTGCTTTGTTTTGCAGAGCTGGATGGGAAATCCTCAGTAAGGGTGGCTTTTGGCGGGACTGTGAGTCTTCTGTTGGAGCTACGAGTGGTTTTTCCTCGTCTTTGTCCTTCCGTCGTTTCTGTCACCTGTTGCTTGTCTGTGTCTGTGCCATCAGAACAGAGTAAGCAAGGTGTGACTCTATCTATCTCTATTTAGCAAGCAGAGAGCATGGCTGTGTGCTGTGAGAGTGTGACGTCATGACGTCATGTGACGTCACGAAGGTACCTGTGGTGGTTCTCCTTGTATATCTAGGAGACCGTTTATATGAAAGTTCCAAACTTGGCAGATTGGATTGGTCTGTCGGTGTGAGACTGTGAGACTACGTTCGTTCCCCCTGTACTTGAAGGAGGGGAAAATCAGTCTATGATAGAGGCGGCTTTATTGCGTATTCTGTTCGTTGAAGACCTTTTAGTGCTTTTTAGTACTCATTAGTATGTTGTTAGACTAGGGGGCATAGGCCTTTGGAGAAGCCTGTACTGATTGCCGCACCGTCTCAGGGCTGAAGGTCTATGGTTGGGTAGGGGCTAGCTACCTCTTTTAGTATATGTGACACCGACCAGGATAGTGCCCGAAAACGGGGGCCAAACCTACAATATCGCGAAGTAGGCTGTGTGGAAATTATGTTTATCTGAGCCGTGTGGCTGCCACACATGTAATGTTGCTTTATTTTTCCTGATCAGGTGTTGTAACCATGGGTTATAACTGGGTGTTGGAGGGATTAACTTTGGTTACCCCCAAGTTTGCTGCTCTAACGAGAGCATAAGTGTAGAGGACTATGGCAAGGGGAGGCTGTACAGCCAGATATGGCGAACCCGAACGTTGGTGACTGTTTTTTGTTTTGGGGTTGGGGCAGGCAGCCGGTTTGCTGCTTTGCGTGTTGGGACCTCGGTGGGACAGGAATGCTGATATCAGACTTTTGAGACCTTTTTCCTGCAAAGTGGAGCTATTTGTAAGCCCGCTGACTTGGTGGGGTGGGGGGCCTGGGGCTGTTTGGACATTGGACAGCTTCGGGTCGTGGAAGGGCCGGCTGGCGTTGCTTGCAGCTGTTTTTACTCTTTACATACATTCATCTTTTACCCACTTACACATTTATTTCATTGCATGCACCGTTGGCCCGGGCAACTTTGTA
>WBZZ01000946.1:52500-90000 GCA_019918135.1 Paulinella micropora | reverse complement strand
ACCGTGATAGCCCAGTGGTCAAGTTCTACCATCTGGGCCCTGTCGCCAGTTCGATTCCCGTCGGTGCCACCAGTATTTTCATTGAACATACCGATCCGTCTGGACCAGTATTTTCATTGAACATACCGGTCCGTCTGGAAGTGTTGGAACTGCCCTTGCGGGGG
Organism: Paulinella micropora; assembly: GCA_019918135.1. Lineage (NCBI taxonomy): Eukaryota > Cercozoa > Imbricatea > Euglyphida > Paulinellidae > Paulinella > Paulinella micropora. The sequence continues at coordinate 89,836 of WBZZ01000946.1, read as the reverse complement.
TGTCATTAGAGCTTATCGTCAATTCTTCGTACTCCCCTCACGGGTGAGACGATGGAGGCGCATGTGCAGAAATGCATCAGCCATTGACAGAGAAGCACTATTGTTATTATTATTATTATTATTTTGGACACCGTGATAGCCCAGTGGTCAAGTTCTACCACCTGGGCCCTGTCGCCAGTTCGATTCCCGTCGGTGCCACCAGTATTTTCATTGAACATACCGGTCTATTTCTGGACCAGTATTTTCATTGAACATACCGGCCCGTCTGGAAGTGTTGGAACTGCCCTTGCGGGGGTGTCATTAGAGCTTATCGTCAATTCTTCGTACTCCCCTCACGGGTGAGACGATGGAGGCGCATGTGCAGAAATGCATCAGCCATTGACAGAGAAGCACTATTATTATTATTATTATTATTATTATTATTATTATTAGGGAGTACATAGGCCATCGGTCCTTTCCATGGGCTGATTGGTATAAAGCTCCTAGAGTAATGTTCTATGCCGTCACTTCCTTTATTCCACCGATTGGTGTGGAGACTTTCCTTATGGAATGGAGGACTGGATGCACATGGCCTTTTGGCTCAGCAATTGGCAGGAGATACACTATTATTATTATTATATTTTATTTTAATATTTTTAATCAGTCATTTTATTTTAATACTTTAATATGTTAATAATTTCTCATTATCTTTAATAACTTGAGACGTAGGTCACCATCTAGTTAAATCAATAGCTCTTGAGCTAACGATTTGTATGGATCGACCAGAGGTTAAATTGTTAACTTCATTAAACCGAAGGCCTAGGCCTAGTAGTAGTAGCAGTTGTAGTAGTGGTAGTAGTAGTAGTTAGTAGTATAGGGTGCCACTTTAAGACAAAATTTGGATACATACAGCCGACGAAACGAAACGGCTCTATCGGCTCTCCTATTCGTCTTAACGGATAGAAAATAACGGCTATTTAATGGTTATTTCTTAACGGATATATTTTACATTTAAAGATAAATAGAGACACATATATAAGATGACGAGATTTAGAATGTCAAGAGGATGTGTTATGGTAAAGAATAACGAAAAGAGACCAATGGTAAAAGTTCAATGGAGAGAAGGAGGAAAGGTAATGAGCAAGAATTTCTGTATTGGTAAGAGCAAAACAAAAGAGCAAGCATTAGAAGAAGCAAAGAAGTATCACGAAGAAAAGGTAATACCGAAGTATGAGGAATGTAAGGTAAAATATGATAACGAAACAAAATCAATCAGACAGGAAAGATGCAGAGAGTGGAACCACAAAAATTTTAAGTGCGAATGCGGTGCGGAAATTAATATCGGAAGCAGACTGAGACATATGAAAACACAGAAGCATATCACGGCGATGTTTACGAAACAACAAAAACCTCCATTACCTCCACGGCCTTCCAAGGAGTATATGGATATGATAAAGTCAAAGGAGCAAATTAAGAAAGAAGATGATGACAGATGTAATATCTGCGGATATATGGAATTCAACTGCCACTGCGGCTATGGCTATGGTAAGTATTAAGTATCTCCGGAGATACCATTGAATTTCTATTTAAAGACAAGGCTGTAACCGGAACAGCTACTCTGACACTTAGTCGTACCTCAACTGTAGAGGGGCAGACCAAGCATAAGAGTCAAGTAACGACAAGCCGGACAACACTTGATGCCACTATGTAATGTACGGGCCGGCCGACAATCCCTTTGCCCCCTTGGGGGAAGCCGATGTAAGCGGTCGACCCCCACGCCAAAGACTGACTCCTCATTCGAAGGCGCCCTCGACCGACCGATACATGACATGAAGCATCCCGGCTGTCGAATAAGTAAAAATAATTGGTCCACGTCCAGTGCGAGTCTCCCATGAGAACTCGTGCCCCCGAGCCTAGCTCTTTCACCTCAGGCATTAAAAGAAATGCCCCGTCTTGATCTCCCCTTTCCCGTAGAAAAATCAAAGTAGCGCAATGATCCGTAAGCGACATCAGACTTCGTAGCTTCACGTTTTGACTTGTTTCCGAGGTCGTCCTCGACCCCTGTGCTCTACTGCTTCCGACTGCGTCTCTTTAGCCCTTCTCTTCTTCGCCGCCACTTCTTTCTCACATCTTGGTGCACCTATCAACAAAAATGATATGCCCGCACTTTGGACTTCGTCCCAAATACGAAGCGGAATCCTCCTTTCCTCTGTTAACTCGAACGGCATATCCAACACCACCCTTGGCATCATTTGCACCGTCCATGGTGTAAAATCCTCATCGTCCTTCTCGATGGACGCATCCCACTGCTCCAAATCTTTGCCGTCTCGAAATACTGGCGCAAAGATTCTTTCCCGCGTCATATCAATAACACTCTTGCTCCTCCAAAAGTGCATTGTCGGAGCAAGTCCCAACGCAGCCCGTACCCGCGTTCTAGGCTGTACATACGTAACCTGCATTAAAAAGAAATAATCAAAGTCCTTATCCATGACCGTATCCTCGTGCGGTCGACATAGATAGAACTTATCAACCTGCCAGTCGATCTTAGCCACTTCCTTACCGGCTATCCACGGTTTCTTCCATACCGTGCCTTTCCGATCTGACATTTCCGATGACTTCGGAATTTCCCTCCCATCTTTGACGTCTACCTTGACGTCCGAAGCCGAACGATCCTGTTGTCCAGCATTCCTGGCCTCAGCCTTTTCTTCCTTCTGTTGCTTTCGCAACGCCTCCTCACGCTCCTTGCGCGTAAGCAATGCTGGCGGCTGTCTAAACGCTGGTGCAATACGCCTCAGCGCTTGTTCCTCATTCTCGTCCTCCAGCAAATAAGGACTGAACTTCGCCAACCGACGAACATGAACAATCTGTTCCCTTCCACGTGCCCCCGTAGGTGCAATCTTGTAATTGTACGCACCCGTCTGACGTACTATCTTAAATGGCCCATGCCACTTATTGTAAAACTTAATCGATACCCCTTTCGGTACCGTCGGTACATACAGCAACACTGTATCACCTTCCTTGTACTCCACATGAGAGTACTTGCCCATTTCCTGTTCCCGCTGAACCTCTCTCAGCGTCTCCCGACACTTCTCAATCGCACTCCGTGCTTCCGCGATCGCTCGTAAGCGAACTCCTAACAGTTCACACGGTTCCCACTTATCAGGCGGAAACAACAGTTCCGTCGGCGTGTTTAACGCCCGTCCATAGACCACCTGATGCGGACTGACACCCCGCGCGTGTCCGCCTAACGACGCCGAAGCTAAATTGTTGACAGCAAACGTGAACATAGGTACCACATATACCCAGTTAAGCTGGCTGTTCTTACAATAAGTCTTCAACGCTGCTTTCAACGTCCTGTGAACGCGTTCAATCTTACCATTCGCCATTGGGTTAAAAGCAGTCACATACTGTCAATCGAACCCAAAGAACTTGGCAATCCTTTGCGAAACCTCATTCGCGAAACTCGTTCCTCTATCCGAAATAATCCTTCTCGGTATCCCAATACGGCCGAATACCTGATCAATCAGCGCCGCCGCTGTCACTTCCGCTGTCACATCCGTAACAGGGACAGTAATGACATAATTGGAAGTTCGATCAATAACCGTTAAGAGATATTTGAATTTTTCCGTTCCCGCCTCTGGAAAAGGACCCACATGATCGATATGCAAGGTATCGAAAATATCCAGAGTGATATCATATTCACCCTTAAGCCCCATCTTCGGCCTATATGGCAACTTGGCCATCTGACAATGAGGACAACCCTTCACAAACTCCTTAACCCGTTCTCCCAGGTTATTCCACCAAAAACGTCTCCTTAATGACCACGTCATCCTTTCCACCCCCGGGTGGCTCTGCATAGGACAATGATGCGCCGCAATTAACAAAGACGTTCTGAGTTCCTGCGGAACCCATAACAACCATCGATCCTCCTCATTGGTATATACGCCATCTTTTCCCATATACCAAAGGAGTCCATCCTTTAGTACCAAGCACCGCTTGAGTTTCCTTATGTCAATGTCCTCGGGCCTTGCCTGTGGATTGAGCAGATGTTCTCTCAACTCCTTATACTCCGTACTTTCCTTTGTGAAAGTCCGAAAAGTTTCCACCGACGCCAGTCTGACTGCCGTGTCAGTTTCCAACTGTAATCGAACCTTTTCCGGATGTGCCTCCGGTAACTGAAAAAGATGTTCCTCCTTAACTTTTTCTTCATCCTCCAAGTTAAGGCACATCGGGCCCTTCGGTAACAAGACCGCGTTAAAGGCACCCTGCCTTCCTTCCATAACATCCTCCCCCTCTTTCCTATCCGCGGTCCTTGCTTCCGCCCATAGGATATCCTCACACGCCTCTCTCGCGATCGGCGAGTAACAGCATGCACATTTGTCTCGTGCCGCTACCTCGACTGCTTCCAACGCAGACACTTCCTCGCTGCGCGTGTCACGTTGATTGTTATTATGCGTGAACGGATGATACCAAAGCCCCGATGGCAACTTGGTGTCTTCCGCTCCCTGTTCCTCCCAATCATGTAGATCCACATCATGACCCATGATTGCGAACACCGCCCCCGGCGTTCGAAATTCAAACTGTGCCATTCGCACCTCCTTGACCGTATTACGTCGTTGTAAATCATCAACGGCCTTATCCGAGAACAAAAATCAGGGACAACATTCCTTTTGCCCTTGATGTAATGAATGGTGAAGTCATACTCCGCCAATTCCAACTGCCACCTGGCCAACCTACCTGTATGATCTCCAGACATGAGCCATAGCAGGTTATGATGGTCCGTTCTAACCAAAATGTTAGGAGTACCCCACAGGTATTCCCGCAACCTCTGGAAAGCCCACACTATAGCGAGTGCTTCCCGCTGCCTTGTGCAGTATTCCTTTTCCGCCGGTATCAGCTGCCGGCTGATGAACATAACGGGCCGCAACTGCCCAATGGACTTGTCCATCTGTTGAAGCACCGCTCCTACCGCGTACGAAGACGCGTCAGTGTCGAGCACGAACTGTTCCTTCCAGTCAGGTAACATAAGAACTCGACCTCCCTGCCTTGGGTCTTTAGCGATCTCATCCTTGAGCTCCGCTATCACTCTCGTGACTTCCTCCGGCCATGGGTCGTCCCCGACCCCTTGCTTCAGGAATTTCCTGACCACCGCTACTCTTTCCGCAAACCCCGGAATGAATTCACCATAATACTGAGCCAGCGATATAAAGGAATGTAAGTCCGTCCGAGTCTTTGGCATCGGCATAGACGCTACATAGTTCCTCTTTTCATATGCAATCGCACACCGACCCTCTGAGATCTCATATCCCAGGTACTGTATCTTTCTTTGTGCGAAGTCACATTTCTGTGCATTCAAGCGCAATCCAAACGCGCTTATACGTCGCAAGACGTCCTGCACGTGTTCCACGTGTTTCTCCATACTCTCTGAATAAATGATAATATCATCTATGTAACAGAAAGCATAATCCTCCGTCGACCCAAGACGAACCACCGTCGCCTCATCGTCGTACTCCTTCCCCAGCATCTTAGTCATAGCATGCTGAAATAGACCCGGAGAGCACTTAAGACCCATCGGTAATACCTTCCACACGTATGTAGTCATTCCGACCATAAACGCTGTGAGATACCGACATGACTCATTAAGAGGGATTTGCCAAAACCCGCTCTTAAGATCAAGCGTAGTATACACCTTCGCATGCTTGAGCCGGTTGATCCCCTTCCTGAGATCCGGTACCGGTGTCTCGATCTGCTTCAGAATCTTATTGATCCTATAGTAATTGATACACATACGTAAGGACCCATCCGGCTTGGGCGCCATACGCACAGGTGAAGACACCTCCGATAAGCGTGCCTCAATGATGTCCTTCTCCAAAAGCTCCTGAGTGATTTCCCGAGCCATCCGATCCTCGTGATAGCTCATACGTGACGGTCTCCTGTGACCCACCACGTCTTCACCCAGCTTCCGTCCAAAGTTAGCCTCGTAACCCCGAACAGAGCCCGCCTCAAGAGGCCCAAATACCTCCATATTATTCTCCAAGATACCCTTGAGGGCATCTCGCTCCTTCATAGTACCTTCCCAAGTACTATATTTCTCCGCAATAGCCTTTTCCGCGGCTATCCTAGCCTCCTCAATCTCCTTATGAGAGGCCTTACGTGATAACTGCGCCACATCCTCCATCGGAATCGGCCGCTCATCCTCACGTACCATCGTCCCATGGTACCTAGTTTCCTCCTTGCCTCTCCACTGGGCAAGCTGTGCCACATGATCTATGATAATGGCATATTGCATTGCATGCGTGCGGTGATATATACCCGATATCCAAGAGAAGGCTTGCTTTCTCACATCCGCCATCTCACGTTGCATTAACATGGCCCCATAAGCCAACGCCTTCTCCTTCGTCCCCAATCGTAAAGCCAAGACCAGCTTATGGCCTCTATGTGGGATCGGGACCGGGTCATCAATAAGATGATCCTCTATATCCTGCCACCACATTTCCGTCCGAGTTCCCACTGGGATGACTATAGTGAAATCATCCACCGATAGCCTATTTTTCAAGACCTCCTTAATGGCCTTGACTCCCTTAGGGAAAAACAAATTATCATCCCAGTGACTCTTCAAGAAGGCTTCTACGATCGGCTTAGGCTGCTTGACCGGCAGCTTATGTTGGGTAACATTCCAAACCACATGAGACGTCGTGGTCGAATGCACATCTATATAGACATGCTGATCACCGGCATCCTCCATGCCCGCAATCGTACCCCGCAACAATTCCGCTTTTGCTGCGTAGAGGTGTTCCAACCTCGCGTCTATCGCGGCCACTACCGCCTCATCCTTTGCGGAATCCCTACAGTCCACGTTCACGACCCTCACGTCGCGTGGGTCCCTGTAGGCCCAGCCAAAGGTTGTGGTCATGACATATTCCGTCTCCTGTATCTTGTCGTCAGAATTGTCAGCAACCACACTTGCTTCCCCAGAGTCCCCCGACTCTACTGTGCATACATGGAAGAACGAGGCTGTTACAGGCTCCTGAATGTGGGGTGTGACCGAAGGCTCCGTGCCCTCGGACACCACCTTTGTCCACCCCCAGTCAGCGCGCATGACTGGTGAGACACTCACATCCAAATCGTGCGCTACCGCACATTGGCCTTCCCGCCGTAAAGGTTCATACGGTACTACCTCGTACCGCGGAGCCACCTCGGATCCACCGTACTGCACCACGTTCAGATCCGTATAAATCCGAGCGTGCATTCGTCTGAGGCTCCGCAGCCCCAACAGGAGACCACCAGCAAAGGCTGGGACGACCCAAAACCGATGAGAGAAAGACTTCCCGTCTTTCAAAAGGAACGTAAGCATGACTGACCCTGAGACCCCGGTCATGCCTCCCACTCCCTTGATCCTCAACCGACACGGCCGAAACCCGTGTCTAAACCATGGTTCCCTGCTCCATAGTTCAATAAATTCCTTCCCGAGTACATTCAGAGATGCCATTGTATCATTGCCCACAATGCATTCCTGCTGTACATCCTCAATAAAAATTTTAGTGAATAATAAAGGCAATTCAGCTTTCCCCGGGCCACACCCGTCCGCTGAAAGTGCTTCATAACCACCAAAATATTTACTATCAAGCGCCTCCGACGCTAACTCCACATTAAGGTCCGTGCCTTTATTCATCACCGGACATAGAGTGTCCCTGCGACTATCAAGGTCCTCAACCTGCTCATTCTGTCCATCCTGGCCTTCCAAGGCCACCGCGTCCGTAGCTTCCTGGACTCCCCGCGTTACCACGCGTGTCCTATCATCAAATCGCAGGTCATGAGTAACCATGTCGCCTCCGTGGCCGACAGGCAACTCACCCGACTTATTCTCCCTCCCGACCTCCGAGTCAGGCGCTGGGATTGCCTCCTGGGATCCCTGGCCCCGCACTTGCATTAATGCTTTGCCCTGCACATTCACCAACATGTCCACTAGCGTTATACCAAACGCCATACCCTGGACTTGTTGCTGCGGAGGCATCTGCCTCCGACGGTCCCCTGACCGCCTCCCATCGGCATACCAGGAGCAGGCAAGATTGGTGCTGGAGGGATGTAAGACTGTCCCCCATAAGCAACCACCTGCTGCTGTAGCTGCCCCTGGTAGAACTGCTGCTGCATCGGCTGCCCGTAGCCTACTGGTAACTGCTGCCCCGGAGCTGGACCCGCATAGTAAGCACCTGCTCCCGCCTGCTGCATATGCGATGAGGGAAAAGTTCCCGCACCCCCCCCCCCCCATACACATTTGCATTAGGAAAAAGGGAACTACCCTGATTGCCGCCCCACTGCGGGCTCCGATTTGAGTTGGGACGTTCCCGTGAATCTGAACGCCCTCCCCGACGTCGCGGTGGAGATCATCTCGGCTCCGCTCCGGTGACCTATCTCGATTCCGTGAATCGCGTCGTCCTCGGTCGTATCCGCCACGAACAAGCCCTCCTCGATCGTATCCTCGTCGATCTCGGGCTTCATCCCTCTCGTCGTAATGACGACCGCCCGATACATGAGTGACCTCACGATCACTACGACGATCTCTTGACCTTGAACGACTACGTCGGTTGTCAAGGTGCCCTCGATCCGACCGATCGCTCGAACTAGACGACGAGCTCGACGAAGAACTAGCAGCCGACCTTGCTGAGGACGCATCCGATGACCCCCGTAAATTCCATGAGGGGTCCACGGATTCATTCCCGTGCCTGCCCGGGATATCTCTTCCCATAGACGCCGGTGCGTCGCCGCCATCTGAAGTGAGAGGGTTCCATACCCTGAACTTTTCCCATTCACCCTTCAAATAAGGTGCCTCACCAGGATCCGTCCATCCCTTCTGATCGTATGCCTTCCGATCACGATCCTGAAGGTTCTTGAGCTCCTGCGAATACTTATTCGTATTCAACAAGCCATGGAAGGGACCCACTGGATAGTCGTAGCGTACCTTCCTCAAGACTTCCTTCTGCACCGAGTCATCCCAGCCTTCAGGATGAAAATTCTGGCAATTGCTCTTGCACATGGCTCCCGATTTGAGCCACAAGGCTCCCGCCTTCTTCATGCACGACGGCCTATGCACCCTGGGGTTGTAGTATGACCTCTGGAACCGTTGACGACCTTGCCCCGGCCCCCCTTGGGGTCTCTGACCATAGAACTGAGGTCCCCTGCGCGAGTACCCCTGGCCCCAATAAACTTCATCCCCGGGCTCGAATGGTCCCGCACCATCCCCTCCCCCCTGGTTCTGATTACCTTGAGTGGGAGTCCCTGACCTCGGACCCGACCACTTCCACTCATCGATGATGGTTTTCTGGACTCGACGCATGACTTTCCCCAACACGTCTTCATCCACGTTCCATATCTCCGGACTGGCCTCAGGGGTAGACTGTCCAGTACCCTTGAGGAGGTATTCCCATACCTCTGTGTCCGTCTGAATCTCTTTCGCCATCTTAATAAAGACTTGATTGTTCAGATCGAACAATGCCACAGCCGTCAATTTGAAGGCTTCTGCAGGTGTGAGCATAATCACCATGTCCATTATCCTCTGGAACATGTAGTGGAGTACAGGCTTCTTATTCACCATCCACTTGACCTCCGCCTGCAGCTGACTGACCTCCTGTGACTTAGAGGCAAAAACATGGTAGCCCATCTTCTCTGCGAGCATCAGACCAATACTATCGACACACATGGCGTCGAACCGAGTAGACTGCAGCTTTCCCCAAAAAGCTGCCCACACCTCGCTTTGCATAAGCCATTCGTTGTCCACCGATGACTGACAACGAAAGAACCTATCAGCCACTATGGCCACATCCTCAGGCGTATAAATGTTAGCTGAACGACAGACCCGACGTACCTCTGTCAGCCACATACGAAGCTCAGAGATATGCCTAGGAATTGCAACCTTCTGATTGTCCAGAGCAAAAGCCTTCTGGTCACCCAGAAGGCGGTCCACATCCTTCTGGTGACGTTCAATAGTACGACGTCGTTCCTCGTCGTTCTTTTCCATCTTACGGTTCCATGACGAAACCGCAAGCTTTCGTCGTTCTGCCTGGCCATCCCAAGCCACAGCAAAATGATAAAAAGCTTTGGCCATATAAACGATGGCATCCACTACCAGCAATCGTTCCAACGTGACGAGATTTTCAGACGATCCCGCTGTAGCCCAAGTGGGCTTTGTCCCTGAGACTGCCTTGTCCCAGAAGCCATCCATTGCGTCGAAAATGGGCGTGAAAACGTCGTCTATTGAGAGCACTTTAGCCCCAACACCACTCTTGGGCCGAAAAATAAAGTTGCCCATTGCGTGCACAGTGGGTGACACTCTGGCCCAAACCTGACTGTGAAACTGAGCAAACTTTTGCACTTCAGTCCATCTTGGATGCCCTTGATCCAAGACATCCCAAGACTGCCAACAGCCAACCAAGTCGTACACAGGCTGTCCGTGACGTTTGACAAAGTCACGAGAAAGGTCTCCAGCCATGGCAGTGGTGCACCAGGCTTCAGCTTGGACTTGTCCCAACCTCGCTATATTGAGATCGACCATTCCCTCCGTTGATGCCATCAATCTGGACGCATCCAGCCTCTCAGGCGTCCAGTAGTGGGTCCCCATGCCCACAGCTTCTGCAATCTGAACCACCATCTCTGCTGCCACCATAACATTGGCCACTGTGGTGCGTCCGATCACAAGTGTGTCCCACACGTTCCTCGTCGAACCAGGCGAGATAGCATTAATGCATCGTCTGACCGTCTGCAATGCCTTTGTGGACGGTAACTGGTCCGCCCAACTATCACCTGTGAGACGAAACTGCCACATCGTCTTCAAATCGTCTTCCAGACGAGCAGAGATGAAGTGCAAAGAGGGAGGTGTTCCCCCTGTTGTCGACGAACTCGACGCTGTGAGGGCTCCTGCCCCCATAAAACGTGTACCAAGAGAGGAAGGTACCAAAGACCCACCCCCCCTAGTATACGCTGGTGTAGAATAAGGGCTGCTTGCTGTCAACATCCTCCTCCTATTCTCACGTGGTAACATATCGAAATGAGAAAGAGAAGAGAGATGTGAGAAAGCAACAAATGACACACACAGCACACACACACAACTGCTCCACACACAGCTTATGAGTTATGCTGGTGACACCTGTTTCCTCCAACCGAATACAAAACAAATGTGCGTGCTCCTACACCTCACACACAATCTGTTTCTATCCCTCTCCCCCTAAGGAGAGCTCAACTGTCTAAAGCAAAACTTGAAAAAGGTCAACACCCTTTTCTGTCGGAAATTCCGAGGTGTCAAAACCTCAAGAAAAACAAGGCAAGAAAAACGTGAGAACTTGAGCTTTTCGTGAACCTCACGAAAAGCAAAAGCAAAACCCCGTTCAATTTTTGTTAGTGGCTCCAGATGTAACCGGAACAGCTACTCTGACACTTAGTCGTACCTCAACTGTAGAGGGGCAGACCAAGCATAAGAGTCAAGTAACGACAAGCCGGACAACACTTGATGCCACTATGTAATGTACGGGCCGGCCGACAAGGCATATATTATATATAAGGACACATTATGATATAAAACATATCATAAAGTAAGGACAGCGATACTAGGTAGGGGAGGCTAGTTATTTTTAATTTCATAAAATTATATTTCCACTAATATAAACATGGAGACACACACGTATAACGGAAAGGTCTACAGGTTGGATAAGTTGAGGGAATATAAGATAAATTATGAAATTAAACTAGTCAGGGGTCAAGATGTCCTATTTATCAAACCGAAGGTGAGAGGTTATAAGATAGATACACCGACAGCCCAAAACTACTTGAACCAAGTAAGAGGTGCGGTGTATTTTGAACACAATGCTATTCCAATAGCACCACCTTTACCTACTATTGAAGAGAAAAAAGAAATCAAGGAAAATGTCAGAGACTTGATGCGATATGGCAATTACGAAATCAAGCGAGACGACAGAAAGGAGCACAAACTTGGAATAAACGAAAGTATTTACAGGGTTGTGTTGAATGGAAACTTTCGGTCTTTCACTATGCGAGATGTAATAAGATTTATTGAAATCATATTGAACGACTTTTTAAAACGACAGGGGCAAAGAGATAAGGTTGATGTAGGTATTGAGTTTGTAGATTATTATGGCAAAGTATCTACAGGACAACATTATGTCAATGAAATCTCGGTTGAAAAAGTTTTAGAAAGATTGTCGTCAATATTTCAAAGCAACGAAAGTCTTTTTATGGATGAAAGTGGCACCAACTTTGATAAATTAAAGTTTGTATTAAAGTCTGTTAAAATGCCTACGGGCGGGGCAAGGCTACAGGTTTTGAACAAACTTGATGTATATAGAAAGAAAGGAGTAATCTGTATTACTAATAGCGATAACTTATGCTTGGCTAGAGCAATCGTTGTTGTAAAAGCAAAAATTGAAAAACACCAAAAATATTCACAGATTATGCGAGGACGAAAGATACAGCAGGAAATGGCTGAGGCTTTGCATGACGAAGCGAAAGTCGTTAAGGATGTGTGCGGTCTACCAGAAATTGATACCTTTGCTAGGCACATTAAATATAATTTGGTTATCGTAGAGTTTCCTGACCAAATCGTCTATACGACTAATTTAGTAGATGAGAAAGGCGAACGGCTGACAAACCTTTACATTATGAAAACGGAAGGGCACTACGATGCCATAACCAATATGAAGTCAATGCTAGGAAAAAAGAATTTCTGTGAGTTATGTCTAAGAGGGTATATGGAAAGACATGCCTGCGACGCCAAATGTAGTATCTGCGAAACCAAGGGATGTAAGGGAATAAACGACAAGAGCCAGTGGAAAGAATGTGAGAAGTGTAATAGAAAGTTTCCAAACACTGAATGCTTTAATAACCACAGGACAACAAACTGCGATGTTAAAGCGAAATGTAAATCGTGCGGGCTGAATTACAGGAGGTCGCGGAGCGACCGTTCGCCCTACGGGCTGAACAAGAAAGATGAACACAAATGCGGATATGCGAAATGCCGTAATTGTAAAGAACTGAAACCACTAGAGCACCAATGTGAAATAGTCCAAAAGGAAATCCTACCGCCGTCAGAAGAATACATATTCTTTGACTTTGAAGCGACACAGGACACTGGCGAACACATTGTTAATTATGCTGAAAGCCAGTATTACGATGCTAAAGAACCGCCAGTCATTCATAAGAACATTCAAGACTTTTGTAATTGGGCTTTTGACACTAAGCACAGCGGATTTACCTTTATCGCACACAATGCTCGCGGTTATGATTGTCAGTTTATTCTTAAGTGGCTTGTAGATAACAAACAGACACCATTTGTCATTTACCAAGGCGGTAAGATAATGATGATGACACATAAGAAATACCGCTTCATTGATAGTTTGAGTTTCCTTACGATGCCATTGTCTGACTTTCCAAAGACATTCGGACTAACGGAACTTAAGAAAGGATACTTTCCGCACTTCTTTAACACAGACAAGAACAAAAACTATGTTGGGGTTATGCCACACAAGAAACATTACGGCTACGACACTATGCGAGGAGATAAACGAAAAGAATTTCTTGAATGGTATGACGAACAAGTGAAAGCACATAACAGGTTTGATATGGCGAAAGAAATAGCAGAGTATTGTCATTCAGATGTGGATATACTGAGGAAGGGTTGTATAGATTTTAGAAAGCAGTTTCTTGAATTCGGTATTGACCCGTTTCAATATACAACTATTGCGAGTTGTGTTATGGCTCTGTATCGTGCTAAGTTTATGCCTGTTAATTCAATTGCGGTATTGAAAGCGGAAAAACAAAACAGGATGGCTTCAAGGGCTTGTGTTGAATGGTTAGCCTACAGAAGCAGACTAGACAAAACAGACATTAAGCATGCCTTCAACGGAGGTGAAAAAATGTTTCAACTCGGGCAATCAAAAATATATGTGGATGGCTGGGACGAGAAAAACAAAATCGCTTATGAGTTTTACGGGTGTCATTGGCACGGCTGTCAGAAGTGTTGGAACGGCAATGCAATGAATGCCAAGAAAAATAAGACTATGGGCGAACTATACAAGGAAACAATGAGAAGAGAAAAACAACTGAGCCAACAGGTAAAAGTAATAAGTGTCTGGGAATGTGATTGGAGCCTGATGAAAACCAGTGAAAGACTGGCCGAGGATACCAACGAACGAATTATGGAACAAGAAGGATTAAACCCACGAGAAGCAATGTTTGGAGGTAGAACGAATGCTCTAACATTGTATTGGAAATCACGACACAGCGAAGAATACGCGAAATACATTGACATATGCTCACTCTATCCGACCGTTATGTATTATGACCTTTACCCTAGCGGGCACCACGAAATCATCAGACCAAATGATGGTGTGGAACGAAAAGATATGCGAAACAAAATAATAAAAAAGGAATATTTCGGAGTGGCTAAGGTTAAGATGCTACCGCCGAGAGGATTACTACACCCAGTCTTACCAAAAGCGGACAGAGGCAAGATGATGTATTACTTATGCGATAAGTGCGGGATGACTGAGCACCACGGCGAATGCAAGCACACCGACAATGAGCGGGCAATAAGAGGCACATGGGCAACTCCAGAAATTTACAAGGCCTTAGATAAAGGGTATAAGTTAATGAAAGTATATGAAGTATGGCACTGGAAAAAACAGAGCAGTAGCCTATTCAAGGAATACATAAAAACATTCTTGAAGGTTAAGCAGGAATCAAGTGGATATCCCGCGGGATGTAATACGGCCGAGGAAAAACAAAACTACATAAGCAGTATGGAAATCAAAATGGGTGTTAAGATGGATGAAAACAAAATAGAAGAAAACTCAGGTCGCCGTGCGGTGGCTAAGTTGTGCTTGAACTCCTTGTGGGGTAAGTTTGGAGAGAAGCAGAACAAAAAACAAAACAAAATGATAAGGGATAAGGAAACCCTATACAAACTAATGAACGATAAATCAGTGGATAACATAAATATTAACATAATCAACGACGAAATAATAGGTGCCAGTTATGATTTAAAACAGGATGCGGTCAGCGACCCGATTAAGACAAATATTGTAGTTGCTCTATTTACTACCTGCCACGCGAGAATGAGACTTTATGAGATGATGGACAGACTAGGCAGGAGAATTCTATACCACGATACGGATAGTGTAATATATACCACAGACCTGACGAAAGGCGAAGATGATGTAAAGACGGGCAAACTACTCGGGGACTGGACAGATGAATTAAAGGGAGCCAAGATAAAGACCTTCGTTGGAGGCGGGGCAAAGTGCTACGGATACTTATTAGATAACGGCAAAGCCTGTATGAAAGTAAAAGGATTTAGTATGAATTACGAGACGAAGAAGGCCTTAAACTTACCTAATATGTTAAGTGTAATCAGTTGCGGGCTTGGTATTAAAAACACTGAATTATTTGAGAATGGTAAAAATGAACTGGCCGAATTGTTAGAGACTGAGGAAGAATTAAGGATTGCTAAGCGAATTGAGAAGTCTGGAAAAGTAGTTATAATAGAAAACAACAAGATAACGCGAGACAAACAAAAGAAAAAAATAACAAGCGAATACTTAGAAAAGATATTTAGTTTTACATATACGAAAAGACAAGTTATCGGAATTGTAGAGAATGCGATTGAAACACGGCCGTTTGGATATTAAGGATATTTTAGAATTGCGCTTCGTGCTCCGCACTCTCGCTTATTCTAAAACATCGAAACCATTAAAGCAAAAACGATGTTTATCAACAAACGGGAGTTGCGACAGCAACGAGAGTGAAGTTGATAAATATCAATTAATTAATTTTTTTCTATAAAATATATACCATATACTATACTATGACAGCCCTCACCAGACTATGTGAGAAGTTTGAGAAACTCTCTA
Source organism: Paulinella micropora (assembly GCA_019918135.1). NCBI lineage: Eukaryota > Cercozoa > Imbricatea > Euglyphida > Paulinellidae > Paulinella > Paulinella micropora. Next base: position 73,943 of record WBZZ01000946.1, on the reverse strand, counting down.
TTGAAAATAAAAAAGAAACATTTTCTCTTACCGATGTTAAAAAGATAATTACTGACGAAATCCAAATGATTGAAAAGGCACGGGCAGGCAAGCCAAAGGATACTTTTCCATTTGGTAAGTATAAAGGTAAGAAAATTCAAGATGTTGCGGTTATTGACAAACCATACCTTGAATGGGTTATGAAACAGCCTTGGTTTGAGAAATTTACTGACATTAAAAGTGAAGTAAAAAAATACATTTAATAAAAATTATTTTGTAGTATATATACCAATGACTGACCTGAGCACCAAACAGGACTACTTGAATGAAATTGAAAAATGGAACCTTGACGGCGAAATAAAAAAGCCGACAATTAAATGGACTAAGCCTGACATTGTTTCTTTTTATGAACAATATAAACCAAATGTTGGAATTTCCAACATAGATGATAATGTTAAAGTAGTTATCCCGACAAATGTTGATTTTCAAGATAAATCAACATTAGAAAACGTGTTGGTTGTGGAAGAAAGCACACCATTTACAACAGCAGATTTAAAAGAGACTGGAATTACCGAAATAAAGGCTAATGTAGGCGAAGAGATAGCACAAAATGAAACCGATATTTTTCTACAATATGGAAAGTATAAAAAAATGAAAATTGAAGATGTTGCTAAGATTGATAAACCATACCTTGAATATTTAATTCAACAACCTTATTTTAATAACAAAGATGCGGTAAAAAATATCTCTGATTGATATTTGAAAATCCACACTCCCGCTAACGCTCCCGTGTGTTTTTCAAACATCGTTTTTCTTTTTTTTTCGTTGCTCATAAATATCCACATCAATGGTCTTCTATGAAGTTAGCAATAATATTGATATTTCCTCCTCCACCAGCAGAGACAGACTTCTGCGTAAAAGTTAATACATCACTCGGCGATAGGTAAATATCATAACTTCTAAGATTGATTTGTTGAGTTGATTGAGAATTAACATATAGTTTAAAAATTGTTGTTCCGTTTGCGATAGCACTCGCCTTTGTGTCAGTATCTACAATTGAATACTTAGAATCAACATCAGCAAAACCCGCTCCAGTTAGCGTTCCATTTAATACCATTCTGACGACATTCGACTTAGTATCTTCATTTGTAATACTTATCAAAGTGGGATAAACATTTGAATAATTTGCTAAATTAGCACCTCCCGCATCAAATACCGCTTTGTTTCTTATACTAATAATAGGACTTTCAGTGGTGTTTGCTGCTTTACTTCCTTCCACTTCGTTTGTTATACTTGTGTTTATCGTATTCGTTCCCTCAATGAATAAACTAGCACTCGCTGTTTTAAGAATTTGTATTCCAGTCTTTGCATCATTTCTCATGACTGCCGTAAAAGGTAATGTTGTATTTCGCAGGCTTACACCATTATTAGCATTTGCATACTCGATCATATGAACTAATTGAAATAATCCTGTTATGGGATTTTCAATATAAACTTAATAGCACCAAACCCAAGATACTGAAATTGAATTTGAAATACATTTCCTTTGCTCCAGTCTAAGTTCGGCATAGCAAAATTCCCATCGCACGGGTCGTCCCAATCTACTTGGTCAATATAATCTACAGCATTTCCCGAACAATGTGCGATATTCATTCCTGCTTGATTTTTGTAAAAATAAAATCCATCATTAAGGTCGTTTCCTATTCCAATAAATGAATAGTAATCTTTTGTATCATCCGTTGTCCATAGAGCAGTAAATCGGGCTAGGACACCCATTCCAGTTCTATATTTTATTCTCCTTTTACTTACCAGTCTAGCATCCGCCGTAGCATCAGCAGTTGTTTTCAATTCAGCCATATTATTCAAAAATGACACAGACGATTTTGTTTCTGTTTTTGCCCATATCCTAGTATTAATGGTATATGGAAAGATTTCTTGTAATACTGGTGTTAATTGACCTACTACTGCTTCGCCAAAAGCGGTTTTTGAATTATTTGTTTCAATATTACCATCATATCCAACACTGACATTTATAAATTCTCCATCTGGATTTTGTGCGATTAAATTTCTCTGGTGAGACATTGATATTTTATAATGACGCTCACAATCTCAAACCTGTTTGAGATATCACGCTTATTATAAAATATCGTTTTTTTTTAAATATCAAAAAATAAATATTTTACTTTTCACGATGTTTGTAAAATGTTTTTGTTTTTGAAGTAGTCAAAAACAAAGATACACAAAAGCGAAGCGAAAGTGTGAATTTACAAATATCTAAGACATTAGAATTTCAATTCCCTTCACAAGCACGCTTCGTTGAAGAATGGCGAACGTGTAATGGTTTTGGATAGCATTGGGAGTAGTTGCCGAAAATTCATATCGTCTCTCGGTGTCAAGGCTTAGACCACTCACCTCATAGCCGTCGGTATCCTTATCGCATAGCGGGCGGTTGTTATCCCAAGTATCTACGTGGAACCAGTTGTAATGATAGACATCGCTGTTTAGGATAGCACTCCCCTTCAACTTATCCTTCAAAATCATATAGTCTTCATTCTCAGATGTGTCAACGTCAAATTGTTGGAGACGAGTTCCATCAAGTGTTGTGTAATAAGTAATAACTTTACCATCTGCTCTATTATCATTATCAAAAGAAGTATTGGCACTCTCAGTGCTGTTAAAGACAGATGTATAGATACGACGAATTCTCTCACCCTGCGAGCGGTTCATTTTGATAACAAAATTTTGCTGAGTTGTTTGAAGACTTTGCTTCCAAGCGATAGGATACTCAATCTTAAATGGAAAGCCTTCACCCGCAAAATCTTTTGCTGGACTCCGAGGATGACATTTGGGTCAGTCTCAACAGCAATGAATAGATTTAGGTTAGAGACAATAGCCCCAGCGGTCGTAGCGGCAGCACCAGCAGAGATAGCACTCGCATCAGCGCAATAGAATGAAGAGCGGTTGGTTTCAGCCCAGACAATACGCAAATCCAAAATTTCATTAAATCCGATAGTCTTATCCAGTTCAAAAATAGTGCCAAACAGCATACCCAAAGGAAACTTAACATTAATAACAGGGGTAGCAGAATTATCACCACCGCCTTCAAAATACTTAGCCTCCTCAAAAGGAACATTTACCAAACTATAATTTCCAGCAGTGCTATCTGCGAGAGCGGTATCATCGTGGCGACGGGCATTAACAAGAGGCACTTTGTAGTATGTTTGAATAGCATCCCTAACAGCATCATAAGTCGCCCCAGTAGTAATCGCCCGCCTTTCCGCTCTAGTTCCGATTTCAACTTTTCCAGCATTACACTTTTGAAGCATAGCACCGCTAGCCACACCAGCACCATGATTTTCAAGTGCCATAAATTTTTCATACTTCATTTCTGGTTTCCAAATCATCTTAGTGTAATTACCTACATGTTGAAGATTACATAGATACTGCCCGCTTCGGCTTCGCAATTCAATAGTTTTAATCATAGACAGACAATCCATATATATACGATTGTAGCGACCGCCAGCACCTCCACCAGACGGAGTGTATGTAAATCGCAACACACTCCTCGCAAGGTTCAAAGGTCTAGTAGGAATTTCAAAGGTGTTTTCCAGACCACCAGCAGTAGTAAGTGCGACGGGTTGTGAGCCTTCACGAGTGGTAAGTTTGTTCAATTCATACTTACCAGTGAGCAGTTCCTTAGTCTGATGGACTAGTTCTCCTCCGTATTGGACAGGCATTTTTTCTTTTTTTTTCAGTGTTAGCGTAAATAAACTAACTATCTCAAACAAGTTTGAGATTACGAGAATATATCTATAGAAAAAAAATAATTAAATCAAAATTAAAATATCTTTACCGCGCTTTCAACAGATTGAAGAATGAATTAAATAAACTAAAGTAATTAGTTTCACGATAAACCAATAATGTCATAACTATTCCCAAACCATTAAGATTTATTGCTTGGTCGTTTTCGTCCGTCAAGTAAAACCTAAATACGTTATTAGAACTTGCGGATAATGTTTTCCCGTATTCACTACCAGAGCCGTCATAAATGACAGAACCAAATGGAATTTCGTTGGCAGTGTATATTTCTTGTAGCACATGATTATCTCCTTCATTCACTAAGTCTGATTGAAGATACAATGTTTTTTCACCAGTTAGAATAATTACATTTGGCGATTTAATTAAATCATTAGCAAAGAAATATGTTGAATTTCTATCAAAACCCATTACCTCGTGAATACGTGTATCAGCATCAAATATAAACCGCGGTTGAATTCCTTTATTCTCTGACACACTGAATGTTAATTTGCCGTCCTCTGGTTCTATGTTGGTATTATTACTGGATACCACATAAGTATAATTATTTGGGCTGTCTGTGGTTAGCGCCTCAGATAGTTTATTTTTTAAGTTGTTCATTGTGTAGTTTCCCTCAGGTATCGTAATTAAAGCCTCATATCCATCTTCGCTAAGTGTAAAGGTATTATATGGCGAAGCCACAGAGTAATACGACTTCGGCACATAGATATGAAGAATTTTACAATGTGTGGGATTGTCTAGCCCATTCATATTGACTTCGTGTGTAAAGTCGCTGTCTGTCCCCGTTATTCGGTTTTTGCTATTTACGTAATAGATACTACTACTTCTCCCACCTTTGTATTCGATTGTATATTATACGAATAATTTTTATATGAATGTATTAAATCCCTCACCATCTCCATAACCATTCTGTGCTTTTAATTTTTCTGCTTCTTCTTCTTTTAAGTCTGTGTAGCCAGTAGCGAATTTAAATTTATTACCTTTCGCTCGCTCCATCAAAAATCTCATAGAATGAAATCCGCATGTGTCCGAGGTGTTTGATTGGTTCTTAACTTGATTTACTTTCATAAGCAGGTATGTGCTTGGATGGCTTTTATCAATTAGTTGTTTCATTTGTTGTTGAAAGTCTTCCGTTGGTTGGTAAAGCGCTAATGGGTCATACACTTCAACACTTCTGTCTTTATCCAGACTTACCCATATAGCAATCCAATGAGACCCCGCTTGTTTGTGATTATCTAAATTCATAATAAATCCGTATCGCTTTCTTTTTTCTGGATTTAGTTTGTAGATTTCATCACTTGCTATCGCTCCGAGATACCATCCATATTTTTTCATTATATCATCTATTTCATTAGTCATTAATCCCCGCCCCTCACCCTCTTGCTGTGGTTGCTCTTGCTGTTGCTCTGGTGTCTCCGCGACGCTCGGGGGTATGGTTGTCTCCTCTTGCTGTTGTTGCTGTGGCTCCGCAGAACTTGTGCTCGTGGGTGGTGCTACATCTGTCGGTTGTGTCTCCGCTGGTTGTGGATTTGTCATTTCAAATATAAGTTGTTTAGCATCTGGAGAATTTTCAAAATGGGGTGGGTCTATTGGCGATAGAATGCTATTTACAGGAGTTTTTTTTTCTTCATTCTTTTTGCTTTCATTTTTAGCAATCATTTTTGTTGTAAATTCTTCTAGTTTATTCCATCCATCTTCTGCCGATAATATGTTTTCAGTGATTTTTTGTGTATATAACCATCTCTTTAAACTAGTGGCGTAGTCGTTTGAACCTTTATTTTTTATTATAGGGATATTAATGCCTGCTTTTTTAAGGTGATTTATTATTGTATTATTTTTCATTTTTTTTGACACGTTTTTTTCTCGTTTTCTCGGAGAACATTTCATCAATAATTCTTCGTCTCTTTTCTTCTTCCAAATCTTTTTCTTGTTTATTTACTTTGTCAGTTATATCAGTTATTTTTGGGGAAGATGTAGTTGCGGTTTTCTTTGGTTTATTTGTAGTTGAAGGGGGATTCGGGTTCGCTATAATAGGCTGTGCAACTGGAGCAGTCAATAATCCCTGTCTATGTCGTTGTTCTGCCGCTGTAGTTCCTGAATAAGTCGTTGTTCCTTTTTCTGTTCCCTAGATTTTTCTTCCTGTCTTTCCTTAATCTCCGCAAGTTGTTTTTTATGTTCCCTATCCACATTGTTTCTTTTAGTTCCTTAGCATCGGCTTGGATTTTTCTTTCTAGCCTCTTCTTTTCTTCTTCAGCATCCACCTGTGCTTTTTTTTCTTTTTGGTCTATCTCATCAATCTTATCGTATTTCTCCTTTCTGAGTTTGTCAAGTGGTCATTAATGGCGGTTCTAGTATTTTGTTCAATCTCTGACAGGCTCTGGACTTTTCGTAAGTCTTCTTTCTTTGTTCTCGCCAGTCTCGTGTTGGGCTGATTTAGATATTTCATAAAAAGTTTAACAATTTGAAGTGTGCTCATACCATTTGTTTTCTTGCCAAAATTAAGATAATATTTTTTACCCTTCTGGATAATATACGGCTTCCCGCTTTTATTTCTATAAACCCGCGGGGGTCTTAATTTCTGTTTATTCACTTTCTTGGTTTTAGAAGCCATGTATATTTTAACAAAAAATATTTATACATAAAATCAAAAAAATATCTTTAGAATTTTAAGGCGCCACGTCCGCTCTGCCTACCATATCCAAGTTTCGCGGCGGTAGAGCCTATACGAGACGCATATGGAACCCCGACATCACCAAGTGCATTCGCAGTCTTTGAAATAATCTTGTTATCACGAAGAAATTTATTCACCGCCATTGCTGTCTTACCAACCTTTGCCCAGTTAATCTTACAGCCAGCCTGCCCCTTGCCTCCTTGCTTCTTCTTGCGACCAGACTTCTTTTTACCTCCAGCCATTGTGCTTGAGTTAATTGTTCGTTTGCCGATTGTTGGATTGACTTCAACACGAGTTGTTTTCACTACCATTATAATAAGTAAAAAAAATAATTATTTACGAAATTAAAATTTTTTACTTAAGACGATAAGAAAAGTTAGTCCCGCAAGCGGGACAACTGATTATCGCAAGCGATAAGCAAAAATTTTTCTTAACTCATCATCAACACTTGAAACATAAAGAATATTAAATCTCTCCTTTGTTGCTTCGTGATACTTTTGAAGAAAGTAATCAAAATCAAAAGATAAGTCTAAGTGTTTATACACGAGTTCCATTTTATCCTGAGACTGGCTTGGAAAGATTAACAAATAATCTAACTGCTTAATGGCTTCTGGTCGTAGGTCGTTCAGATACTGGCTTGACATAATCACCTTTGATTTATAGTGCCTATTCTTTTTTAACAAATCGCTTACGGACTTATCTCTTAAACTGCTCCCTAAATCATCCAAAACAAAAACAACCTCTGGAGAAATATACTTACTTGGTCGTTCTTTTGCTTCGGTAGTTTTCTGTCCAAATCTATCTCGCGAGCGAGATAGATTATCTTCTTTTCCAAAATAAAGAAATTGTGGTTTCTCTATTTCTTCTTTGTCCTGTTTTACTTCTCCTTCTTGTTCTTCGTCTGATTTGTTCAGTTTGTCTAATTCGTAATCAATGACATTTACACCATCCGATTTAAGAAAGGTATATATAGCCATTGGGTTGCCTCTGTTCTTAAAGTGCTTAACCATTGCTTTATAAATGTAGTCCTTGTGGATTGTTGAAGCAATAATAACAATACGGGTTTTTCTGTCTGTTGTCCGTTTCAGTATTTCAAAGAGTGCTGTCGTCTTCCCGCTCTTCTTTCTAGCAAGTAGAAATATGTTGGCATACGGCTCAAGGAATAATTTATAACCTTTTGCTTTTTTATTTCCATCACCCTCTTGTTTTACTGGCTTCACCTTAATGCTATTGATTTTTTCCATCCTATATAATTGCTTTTCTAAATTCACACTTTCGCTTCGCTTTCGTGTGTTTTAGAAAATCGTCTTTTGTGGTATATATCTAACTATTAATTTTTTTTACGATGTTTATCAACAAACGAGAGTTGCGGTAGCAACGAGAGTGTAGTTGATAAATATCAGCCCAAAAACTCTAGGCACACAACAATTCTTCCCGCTAAATTTCCTGTATCAATATTTCCGCTGTCAGTTTCAAGGACTTTAAATGTATATTGTCCGTCAGTCCATCCTACAACACCCAAATTATAACCGAGATTTGAAATGTTTGCTGTAGTGCTGTCCGCAAATGTTCCAATAATTCCAATTCTATCCATGTAAAGAATTCTGGTTTTGGTTTCGGTCTGGTCGTTCATATAGTGGATAAACTTAACATTCATTTTGGTGGGTGTGAATGACATTTGAATATTTTTATTAAATGTTTTGCTTCCTCCAGCAAAATCATTGCTCAGAAAAATAATCTTTTGGTATTTATATTCAGTAGCCATGATTATATTACTACTCATAAACTTTTTAATAACAAAAATATTTTCGCGGACTGCCTGCGACTTTTACTCACGGATAAGTGAAAAAAAGAATATAAGTTGTGTTTATTGTATTCAAAAAGGTATAGATGCTAAATTTAAATGTGTGTATAAGCCAATGTCAGATTGGTGTATTAGTTTTGATGAAGCCATTCCTTTAATGTGCTCAAATGATGATATGTGGTATATGACACATATATACGAATGCTCATTTCTTACTTGAAGAAGGCGATGGAAGGCAAATGCCGATAAGCAATGTTAGGATTCCGACATAAGTATTAGCAACCTCGCACGGCAAGTTCTTTTCAGATAACCTCACGATACAAAGGGTGATGATTGCTATAATGATACCCATTTGAAATAAGTATTTAATAAGTCGGCTGTCTGTCGGTCTGTTTTTTATACAACAACAATTCCAGTTATCTTCCAATTCGTGCTCTATTTTTTTTCCTCAGTCTTTAGTTCTACTTCAAGAACACGGGACTTTAATTCTGGAGTTAGTTCGCCATCCATATCCATAATAGGCGGTGGTCTGTGAAGTCTAGTCGTATTATTTGACATTTTCTCTAATTTCTTGTAGTATATTTATGAGATTTTTATTTTCTTTTTCTAATAAATCTATCGCTTGCGATAGATTACCTACCTTTTCCGCCATGTGTTGAAAAGCACTAACCAGTATTGGTATAAAACTTGTATATGTTATGCCTTCAAGGTAGACATCTCCATCGTCCGCTTTTATTCCACTTTCAGATACAAATTCTGGAAATATTTTTTTTACTTCATCCGCAATAAATCCGTGGTTCTTTTGTTCTTTCTTTTCGTCTGATTTCAAATAATATGAACAACAATTTATTTTCATTAGTTTCTCACAACAATCCCCGCAGTCTAATGTTTTAATATCTGCTTTTAATCTCCTGTCCGATGAGTTTGTCCAAGCACCATTGAGGGGAATATAATTATAAGTGCCAGACGGCTCACCAGTAGTAGAGTTTGAAGTAGTCCAAGCGTGAAGCAAACCAGTAGAAGAAACAATTGCTCCATAATTCGTATATCCTCCTGATTTAAAAAATAGTTGTGGGTCGTTAGTATAAGAGGGTCTTTTTCGTATTAATAAATTACCGCTGGAAGTTGTTGGAATTACTACCTCACCAGTCGAATTGATTGACATTGCGGTGTTAAATGTTATATTACTTCCTACCGCTACTCCTGACGCATATTGAAAAAGGAGATTAGTGCCTTTGGCTATCATAAAATTTGAGGTAGCAGAACTTGACTTATCATTAACTGCTCCGTCCCAATAGCAATCAAATTTTAATGAGACATCATTATGACTATTATTAATTAATTGAAAACAAGGATAATTTGGGTCGGCCGTTATAAATGCTTGTATGTGTGGCCCTGCTACACCAGATGTCCCGTATAATTCTAATCCACCCGTGTATGCCGCCAATCCTCTCGTTGTTCTTCCCAATATTAATGGTTTATCTTGTGCTATTGTTATTTTATCGCTCGTTGCCAATGTCGTTGTTGATATCCCCGCATTTGCCGTTATTAATCCACTCGCGGTTGCTGTTGTTGTTGATATTCCAGCATTTGCTGTTATTAATCCACTCGCGGTTAATGTTGTTCCTGTCAATCCTGCACTTGCGGTTATTACCTTTGATGCCTTAACTTCTCCATTATTAATCCTGAATAATTCGTTTGTACCGCCATAGTAAAATATATGACTATCAGTTGAAGAATTAATATTATAAACCAAAGTTTGGCTTGCGATACCAAATCCAAAAAATGCAGTCGTTGATGGTGTTCCTCCATCCCATAAAACCAGTTTATTGTTGGTTAGTCCATTTCTATCAATAAAAACACTTTTTCCAGCACCTACTACTATATTGTCGCTTGTTGTTAATGTTGTTGTTGATATACCAGCGGTTGAAGTAATTGTAGTTCCAGTTATTGTTCCGCCATTTGTTATATTGTTTGAGTTCATATCCAAAGCACCATAAAAACGCATACCGCCAGCATTGTTAAAACGGACAATGTCAGACGAAGCACTTTTATTGTCCAAAAGTTTTGAAATATAAAGTCCCGCCCCTTTTACATCAGACGCTACATTCGTAAATACATAACCTCGTTGGTTCGCGGTTCCACTTGTAGCGGTATTTAGAGTAAATAAGAAATATTGATAATCTCCCGATGTCTGTGAAAAGAATATATCTCCTCCATTTTGGTTTAATATCCTTGCCCCATTATATGTAATATTTCCACCATTAGTGATAGTTTGATTATTAAAATCAGCATTGTTCGTTAAAGTTAGATATTTTATCGTAGTGCTCGCCCCGTTGAATGTTTTACTTCCAGTTATTGTTTGGTCTGTTGTTAGTCCCACGAAATTAGTATCAACATAACTTTTATTCGCTCCGTCTGTTGATAATGTTGGAGTTCCAAGGTTGGCTATTTTGCTACTATTACAATCTAGCCCTGAAGCATTTACCCAGCCGACAATCGCCCCGTCAATAACGAAACTTATTTTTTTCGCAGAAATTTCAAAGTTGTAATATGTCGCAGTTTTCATATCCAAACTAGCAATAGAACCGATATTACTTGTAGAATTGAAAACGATGAATGTGCCCTTTGTTGTTGAATTGATTGAGTTTCCAGTTATTTCCACACCACTGCTATATGTCTTAATTCCTGCTATGGTTTGGTTTCCTGTTAGTTTCACATTTTGCCTGTCTAATGTATCCACATAACTTTTGTTTGCTCCGTCCGTTGTTGCTGATGGTGTGGCTAAGTTTGTTATTTTGTTGTTATTCAAAGATAGTGTAGTGCCAGTTGCGGTTATAATTACATTATTGCCTGAATATAACTCTACATACGACCCAGTTATTTGTATAGGATAATAAGTCGCTGTTGCCATTTTTTGTGCGGCAATCATTCCTATATTTGTCGCCGTATCAAAGGCAACACCGATACCATCAAAAGCGGTTGGAGCTGTGGCGCCCCGCACTTCTATTGTTGAAGTAAATTTTTTATTCCCTGCTATGGTTTGGTCTCCTGTTAGTTTAACGACAGAAGTGTCAAGAGTAGAAACGTCAACACCATCAACAAGATTAACATTTGTTATGCTTTGGCTTTTCATATCAATCCCCGCACTTGCATTTATTATACTGCTAAATGTTTTAATTCCTCCTATGGTTTGGTCTCCTGTTAGTTTGACCACCGCCCCATCAACTGCGAGATTAGTGAGATTAATTCCATTATATGTAGAAGCACCTGAAATAGCAAAACCATTCATATTTAGTGCCCCCGTCATACTAGCAGTGCCGTCTAATCTAAGAAAGGGTGGTGTAGTGTTTCTCCATTGTCCCGTGCTATAAATGAGTAATTGATTATCTGCTGGTGTGCCTGTTATTAACACATCGCTGTGGCTATCTATACTTCCACTCGCTGACACCTTATTATTATTATCATTATGTTCAAATATCCATTCATCAACATCTTTGTCATTTAGTAAATTAACTCCTGTTATATTCAAATATCATCCCATACTAATATTACCAAATCCATCAACATTTATCGGAAAGGTTTTATTTACCCAGTTTATTGAGTTATATGTTAGATAACTATTCATCGCCACTGGTGCTGTTATGACTACATCAGAGAGTGTATCAATTGAGCCGATGGTTGTATTTCTCCATTTACCATCTACATCATTATATGTTAAGTATTGTCCAACCACTGGTGCGGATATGTTTGTACTATGAGATTGTATAGACTGGTTTGGTGAGGATTACTTGTATTGGAGCGGTGTTGAGTTGAGGCTTTGACTTCGTCGTTGTCTCTCACTCGTTGCTCTGTATAGTATAAATTTTTTCCTTCTTTAATGTCAGTTGTTGATTTTAAAGCGAGCCGTGTATCAAAGCGGTTATCAGTGAAATAAAGATTTATCGGGTCGGCATCTTCTGGCACTCTGTCTGTATTCAGACCAATAATATTAGTGTTGGTAAGGTCTAAGTTAAGTATATTGAGTGAGTCTACGGACAACTCATTAAGCCCTAAGAGCGACTTATATTGACTCATTATATATTCAGTAATTAAATATTTATTATTTATTAAAAAATACTAAGATTAATATATTTTTAGTATTCAATGCCGTGTCCTGAAGCAAGTCGCAAGAATTGGGGTAAGGCTGTGGAAAGTATTAAGAGTAAAAAGCAACATAAGGTTGAAATAGCGAAAGAGAAATTAGCAAAATGTAGAAATGCTTATGTAGGTGATGATGAAGAGATGGAGGAAAAGATAAATCGCATGGCCGAAATGGGTGTTGCTAGTGATATCATTAATGGAAAAGACCAAGATGATACACCAGAAGAAAGCAGTGAGAGTGATGAGGAATGTGATTTTACCGACATTATTGCTGAAAAGATGGCTAAAATGAAAATCAAAAGAGCGAAGGTAGAAACTAAGAGAACGAAGAAAAAGACTATTAAGAAAACTGAGCCTGAGCCTGATGATAGTGAAAGCGAAAGTGAAGAAAGTGAAGAAGAACCTGTAAAGAAAGGCAATCTATCTCGCGAGCGAGATAGATTTGGTAAGAAGTCAAGCAGTGTAAGTGTAAAAGTATATAATCAATCTTCTGGTGGTGCTAAGAAAGAAAAAAATAATGATATTGAAAAATGTTTCTTAAAGTTCTAAATGATATTTTAGAATCGCGCTTTCGTGCTGTCGCACTTTCGCTTATTCTAAAACATCGTAAAAAATAAATAGTTAGATATATACGATTTTCTAAAACATACGAGAGCGACAGCGAGAGTATGAATTTAGAAAATCAGCAACAAGAAACTCCTGAGCAAACGGAGCGAAAAGAAAAACTTGAAGAAGCGGGCGAGATACATTACCAATCAAAGCCAACTAAATTATGGAATACAATAACCTCTCCAGAAGCGAAACCATTAAGCCAAGTTTTTATTGATTTAATGGATATGTCAAAGGTGGCAACTAAAAAAGGAAATGCTAATTATAATTTTGGTTTGGTTGCTATTGATGTTTATAGCCGTCGTGGATGGGTAGAGCCAGTAAAAAATAAAACGACTGGATATGTATTGGAAGGATTGAAAAAAATATTTACTAAAGAAGTGCCAGAAAGAATTACTTCAGACAACGGCGGTGAATTTAAGGGACAAGTCGCTGAATACTTCAGACAAAATAATATTGAACATAGAACAGCACAAGTAGGCGACCACAGAACAATGGGAATAGTGGATAGATTTATTAGAACGATAAGAAATGAATTGAATTTAATATGGGAGTATAATGAAAATTTTGCTTGGGTGCCGATTATTCACGAAGTTGTTGATGCTTATAATAAAACATTTCATACTACAATACGAGCCGTGCCTATTGATGTTTATGAAGGGACTGAAAAAAACACTCAAGAAATATACAGAAATCCTTTAATTAATGAATTTCCAAAAGGAACAAGAGTAAGAAAAGAACTAGAAAGGACTATTTTTTCAAAGGGCGACAAGCAATTCAGTAAGACTATATTTAAAGTCAAAGGCCGTAAAGGCTTCAAGGTTATTCTATCCGAAGAAGACTTAGTCAGACCTAGTGAATTATTAAAAACACATATTGATGAGCACCCCGAAGAGGAAGAACCTAAGGAGCAGTTAGCGGATAAAGTTAAAGAGATAACAAAGGAAAAGAAAAATTCTAATTTATTAAAATCATTAGAGATTAAACCGGAGAACATACGGAGTAGCGCTAGAATAAAAAAGAAAAAAGAAATATTTGATATTTAATAAAATTGGATTTGAACAAGAAGTATTTCTATCTTACCACACATGACATATAGGACAACCATGATAATTTTGTTGTTGAATGAACAACAAAATTAGGTTGAAAGATAGAAATTAGTATCATCCTGAAGGGGTTGGGAGTACCCATCGTCAACAGCACAAATAGTTGTTAACGATAGGCACACCAAAGTTGTTTTTTATTCATAAATTATTTTGTAGGCAGTCTTAACCCTTAACTGGTTTCAATCCCCAAAAGTGGCTTCAATCCCCAAAAGTGGTTTGAATTTTTGAGTTGAATAAAAACATAAATACCAATCGAAACAAGTTGTACTACGCTGCAAATTTAATATTTACGTGTTGGGGAAGCTATCTGTGAAAACCAGAATGTCATAGCTTTTCTAGAAGTGACTTAAATATGAAACTGAAACCAGGCACCAACCACTTTTTTTCACGAATTTTCGTTGCCTTTTTTTACGTGGCGGGGACCTTTTTTTTTTTTTTTTCAACATCATGTCTGCGCACCAAGAGCTTCTCACAGTCCGTGTGCGTCTTCCGGTCAGGGAATTTGGTGAGGCTTATGCCAAACAAAAATGGCCTGATGACTGGAAGACGAGGGAGATTGAGGGTACTGTTTCTCGACAGTATGGTCGTACAAAAGACAAGTTTTGGATGAAGTGGGATGCGGAGGATGAAGACGATTCCATGATGATTGCTTCGGAGATTATCAAATACAGAATTGAAGGGAGTGGCTCTGCCGATAACGGCATACTTGGGCAAGGCCAGGAAATCGACTGAGATGCCAAAAATGCAATAAATGCTGGGTAGACTTGTTTTTCTTGAACCTCGAATTTTTCTTGTGATGTCGAATGGTTTCTCTGCGTGTTTGCAGTGAGGACGGCTTGATACCCAGCGACCCTGATGACGATGACTATGTGTACCTATCCCTACCTGGTTTCAGCTATTTTGTGCAATTTGCTTCTGTTTTGTTCTCGGCCAAGGACGATGCTCGAAGTATAGTAGATTTCTGTATTTCCATACATGCATCGGCGTTGGCTGTCAGTATTCCTTACTGTACTGTTTTCCAACAGACTGCCAGAGTCGAGGGATGAGTCGGGTAGTTCAATCGATGAAGAGGATCAAAAAGAAGGAGATATGGACAACAAACGAGCCCCTCATCCCAGCGACTCACTTGTCAGTGACGATGATGTCGAAGAAGATGAGGGGTCTGGTGAAGACGAGGAGGAGGATCCGGCACTAGAGATTGACGAAGGCGATAGCCTGCCTGCCAGTGAGTTCAAAGATGTCAAAGAATGGAAGGTGGGTGTTGCACCTCCTCGTGTGCTGCCGGCATTCGAAGGGCAGTCCAGGGCATCACTTTCTGTGCGTTCCCCCGACCTCCTCAGTATGGTGGATATTTTCTTTATGTTCTTACCCACGCAATTTTGGCAGAATGTCACAAGAAACACCAACAAGTATGCAACCTGGAAACGTAATCTCAACCCCTCAGAGCGTCAGCGGCCTTGGGTACCCGTGACACTATCTGACATACTTTCATTTTTGGCGATCCTTATAATGATGGGGGTGATGGGGTTGCCTGCTGAAACAGATTATTGGATTTGCGCTGTGTCAGACTTCTGGCAGTGGCCAGACCTTGCAAGCATCATGGGGTACGTGAGGTATCAGAATATCAAACGTTATTTTCATCTCACTGACCCCCGTCTGGCAGCTCCTCGTGACTCCCCTCAGTATGACAAACTTTTCAATGTTCGAGTCTTTATTGAGATTGTACAAGAAAATTTTCCTAGGCTGTGGGAATTGGGTCAGTGGGTGTCAATCGACGAGGGAATTATCCCTTTTAAAGGGCGTACCTACCTCAGGCAATACTTACCGAAAAAACCCATCAAATGGGGATTCAAACTGTTTGCTCTGTGCTGTTCAGTAACAGGCTATTTTTATACGCTGCTTTGTTATGAGGGTGAGGGAACGGTGCAGGACGATTCTGGGCACGGAATGACGTATGCAGTTGTTATGAAGCTTTTAGACCTAGCCGGCATCGACCAAAGCGGCAGGATCATCGCTTTAGATAGGTTTTACACAGGGCTGCAGTTGTTTTTTGACTGTGTCCTAAAGAGGGGCATCAACTGCATTGGCACTGTTGTCAAACCCAGGCTGAGGGCGGCAAAGGAGCTACTGGACGAAGTCAAGAAGAATAGTGACCGGGGCACGTCCGCAATGGCCACTTGGAGTCATAACGGAGTCACTATGCATGCTGTTGCTTGGAAAGACACCCAGGTGGTTTATTTTTTGTCGACTGTGTTGGGGGGTACCATGAGGCACGTCGAAAGGAGGCTGCATGGGGGGGGGGGGGGGGGTGGAGCTACGGTTCCAGTGAATTGTTTTGAAATTTGCAAGACATACACTCAGCACATGGGCGGCGTTGATACAGGCGATCAGTTACGACTTCGTTACGGAGTTGAGAAGGCGGTAAGATTCAACAAGCCTTGGTTCAAGTTATTTGCGGGTTTGTTAGATGTTGCGGTTACAAACACAACTATCATCTACAAACAGTTTCATGAAGAAAAAACACGCAAAGACATGCTCAAGGAACTTATTGAGGGTTTGGTGTCTTATGCGGGGCTTTTTGGAGGTTCTAGGAGCGCAGCGAGGGGCAAGCGTGTGATATGCCCTGGCTATTTGGTAAGTCTTACAAACGAGGCGAGTGATGGTAAGCGCGGCGCGGGTAAGCAGAACTCGGTTTGTTGTGCGGTGTGTGCTAGTAATGGAATCCGCAAGCGTACCAGTGCTTATTGCAGCGATTGTCGCTATTTTTTTTGCCGAACTGGAGAATGTTTTCCGTGACACACAGTCAATCATTTCGTTCCATCTGGGAAATGTAAGAGGCAGCCGTTATGACAATGATTGTCAAGGTTTTATTAGTTATTAAAGAACGGTTTTTTTACATAATTAGCTTCCACCGGGTTTAATTCAATTGAATTTAATAATATAACTGTCAAAAACCACAAATAGGGATAAAAAACTTGAAATTGGGTCGGATCCCCAAACGTGGCTTTAGATCCCCAAAAGTGGCCAACCGGTTAAGGGTTAATAGTTAAATCAAGTGCTTTTGAAAGAGAGAATGTTGGTCCAAATTCTAAACCTTCTGAAACTTCCATCAGTGTAGGCAACATCAAACCTTTCTGGCACCTGATCTTTTTTCATTGGAGATGGAGGACTGGTTTCAACAACTCTGACTCTACCCTCTTTCATTTCCAAAAAAACTTTTGCTGTTCCATTCATAAAATCTATTTCAGCATAGTTGATTTCCCCCTCAACAACTCTTGGAGGAGTTGTTTCACGTTTTGCTTCCTTAGCCTCTGAGCGTGGCCTCCGCCGACTTTTGCCATCAAGTTCTAATGCAGTCATTGCTCTTCCAACATCCTTCATAAACATTCGCTAATGTGCAAAACACAAAAGACCAGCAATCTTACCGCAACACCTTGGTCTGTAGCCTGTTCCTGAACACCCCCCACATTATTCGAATGCTCATCGTCTTCTGGCTCCTCGCGTTGCTCCTCGTCCGACATCTGCAACAAAAAACAGAATATGACAAAATCAACATAAGGAGCTTTTAGTATTTTTGCAAAAGCACTTTGGTATTTTCAGAAAGACCAAGAAATGAGCAAAAGTACGAGGTTTTTTTTTGGAGGGTGCTGAATATTCTAGAAAAAAATCCACACATGGAAAAAGTGGCAACAATTGAAAATGGATGGAAAAATTTAGCAGTAAAGGAAAGAGTGGTAATAGTCAATACATTTTTCCAATCCAGAGACGGGAAAGGTGAGGCAAAAGGGCACACCCACCAAAATCTGCCCTTCTGCACCACTGGACAACTTTGCTCTGGGCAAGATTATTCATAATTCAATAACTATTACTCACCAAAGTGTCCTAATGAGCGACAACGAAAGTAATAATAGTGATGCAAGCATTATAGAAAGAGAAAACACAAATAAATGGATAGAAAAATTAAAAGATAAGAGACATAAGGATTTAGTGAGAGATAAAGCAAGCAATGATGTAAGAATGGATAACATAATAAGCAAACTTGAGCGCAATGAACAGGAGCGTATGGAATTAGAGAAACAAAAGAATGAATGTGAAAATAAGGAGAGTGCTATTGATGAATTACTTGACTAACGTAATGATGAAGTAGCACGAAAAGAAAAAATAGAGCAAATGAAGAGAGAGAAAAAAAGAGAAGAAGAAAAAAGAAAAAACAATTACGACTATTTGAGCATTGGTTGTGTGTGGAAGAACAACCAATGGGCGTAGAAGACGAAATACGCGCTCGTAAAATGATTGATGGAGGAAAAACTTCATCCGAAATCATTCAAAAATATGAAGCCTACAAAAGGCGACGAATTTCCTAATTAGTTTTATTATGACTTATTACTCGTGTTGGTTTCCACATTAAAAAGATCCTACCACACCAACTGCATGTGTGGTAGGTAACACTGGCGAAGACGGAGTTGAGATGGCTACGAAAAAGGTAATTTAAATGATAATGATAAGACGACGAATAGGAGAGCCGATAGAGCCGTTTCGTTTCGTCGGCTGTATGTATCCAAATTTTGTCTTAAAGTGGCACCCTATACTACTGTAGTTGTTGTTGTAGTAGTAGTAGTTAAATAGGAAAGCAGTTCCCTTTACAGAAACTATATCCCTACAGATAAACAAGAAGCAGTACTACTTGGAATGACTCACGAACTACAGAAAACTAAGGTCGTCCTTAAGTCAGAATGAAAATTCAATAACTACGTGTAGTTTAGTTGTGGTGCCACTTTTGGCCTGTTCAGGGGAATAAGTCTCTTCTCGTTCTCAAGGGCTTTGCATGCGCAGTTTGTCCACAGAAGACTCACAGAACAGCAGAGAAAATGTCAGCACACACACAGGAAACAAATGGGCAGGTCTGGCGCAGAGAAAAATGGGTGAAAGGCGAGAATTTCGGCGGTTTTCTGCGGCTGGATCTACAAAAAAAGCTTTGAGCCTCGTGGTCCGTGGTATATTGGGGATCCACGTGACGGTGGAAACCGGCCGGCCCACGCGCCCAGATGACCGCTCAAACCAAACTCGACAGTCGATGTCGCGAGAGTAGTTGCCAAGCATCACCTTGGAGTCAGTGGAGAGTTTGCGAGACCCAGCGTGAGCCTTATTGCGATGCGACCTTGCTTGATATTGTCTGGGTTTTCTACTAGGTTTTCGTGCTTATCTTTTTTTTTGGTGTGTTCTTTTCGGAGGTCAGCACGCGAGAGTCCTTTCTTTCTGTCCAGCGAAAAAACTCGACTCTTTTTCTGTAATGTTTCGTGGAGGATGGTGAGGAGGCTTAACCACAAACAAAACCTATGTGTGGTGAGGCCTCGTGAGTCTCTCCTATATTTGGATGGAAAATTATCTTCTTCTCAGTTGAATCAACGTGGTTAGGGTTGTATGGTGTTTCTCTTCCATCGGTGTGTACATTTTGTGTCTCTCACAACAGACTTGCAGCGTCTTACTTTTGCCTCATTTTGCTCTCAGTTATGTTAGTACTCTGTACACAGGGTTCCATGTCTTGTGTCCCAGGAAGAACACTAAATTTCGCATGTTTTCACGTCTTTGCCTTACTTCGTTCTTGCAACTATCAACTACCAGCAAAGAAGAGCATGAGATCCCACATTCGACATTTTAGGCCTGGATAAACAGCAACGGAATGAAAACAGGAAGCATTTCGCTGAAGCAGGCAAGCAGTGGCCTTAATAGGAGAATAGCTTTCACAGGAACTGTAATGTATTTCCTGGCAAAATTTGCGCTGAGTCCATTTTCGAAGGCAAATCGTGCACGAAAATAGTAGAGGCAAAGCTCCTCCTTTTGCTCGTTTTGCTTCTCTTGCTCGTATTTCCTCTTCCTTCTTCCTCTTCTCCTTCCCTCTGCTTCCTCTTTTCCTTCCCTCTTCTTCCGCTTCTCCTTCCCCTCTTCCCTTCTACCTCTCTCTACTTCAGTCTCTTCTTTCTCTACCTGCGTCCACTACCCCTCCTGACCAAGACTGTTTTACTCCCCCACAGTATTTTATGTCACATGTTTTTGTGCAGAAATATTTTTTTAACTTTTTCGACTTGTTTCGCGTCGATACACCAGATTCGAGTGTAAACACTAGCAGCCCTGGCAAATGGCTTGGCATGCAACCCAAGACGTTTCCGAGACGATATAACGCCGGTGCAGACTCTTTCTCAGAATCCATGCAAAGTGAAAGGACAAGAGGGGTGCTGGATGGCGCCCCCGTGTCAGAGGTCGATGGCAAACACCGCTCGACGCAGCGTCATTTCCAACACCAGCCACCTTTCCACCAGTCAAGGATGCAGCCGCAGCAGCAACAGCAGCAGAATGCTCAGCGCGGCTCATTCATGTGGCGAAGCGGACAGAACCAGGTGCAGCAAGGAGCGTCTCAGGGTCCCTCAACTTTCTCTTTTTCAACTCGCCGCCTGTCCTACCCAGACTTGCCATCTCAATCCTCGGCACCTTCATCTCCACCCAAGCTAGAACTGATTCCTAACTTCAAGTCGAGCACCCCTCTCCTCCTGTCCAGCAAATCTCAGGTGGTTTCACCACTCACGCAGACATGCAACAACTGTCGCCGTCAAGCTCCTTACCTGTGTCGACGTTGCCAGCAGACTGCGTATTGTTCCTCCCAATGCCAGCGTGCGCACTTTCCTAGCCATAGACAGCAGTGTGAAGAAGCGGCAAGCTCGTCACCGTCGCCCACAAATCCACACGACGTGCTCCGTCCTCCGGGCACGGTTTCTGTGAATTTGTCGAGTGCGATTGCGGGCTGGCTTGGTAAGCTGGAAGAGCAAGACGCCGTGCATGCACAACATGCCCGCCACCTGTGCCAAGCTGCGGCAGACGGCGATGAGGCAGAGGTGACAAGACTCTTGATGTCAGGAGGCAACTATGTCAATGCTGAGGTCAAAATGGATGACCCAGACTTGTGTAGTACAGAGCAGCCATTCCTCAGACCCTCGACTAGCTCCAACACTCGGCCGGATGCGAGCGCGACCGCTGATGCAAAGGACGAGATCGTGCGTCCGGCCTTGTGCACTCCGCTGATCGCAGCTGCGATCAAAGGACACGTCCCCGTTCTGCGCCGTATCCTGGCCGCAGGCGCCTACCCGAACCAGACAGACCCGAAGACTGGCCTGACAGCCTTGATGCTGGCGCAGCATCCGGCAGCCGTTGATACTCTCTTGGCCGCGAAAGCGAATCCGCACCTCAAGGCCAAGCGCAGTGGAAAGACCGCTGTCATGTTCGCTGCAGAGCGTGGCTCCGCGGCTGTGATCGAGAAGCTGTC
>WBZZ01000946.1:37500-50000 GCA_019918135.1 Paulinella micropora | reverse complement strand
CGCCGCCTGTGCCGGCAACGATGAGTTTATTCAACTGCTCTTGGTTGCACGCGCGGATTTAAACCTGCAGGACCGTTCCGGGTTTTCTGCCTTGGAGCACGCGGCCCTGAATGGCCGAGAGTTGGCTGTGAACCACATGATTGTGGCCCAGGCCAACCTGGACCTGCAGGACAAAGATGGTTTCACGGCGTTGAAGGCCGCTGCTCTGCACGGGCGAGACCGCATTGTGGCTCGCCTACTGGAGGCCAACGCAGACTTGAGCCTCAACAAGACCAATGGACCTACCGCCCTTCAGTGCGCTTCCACTGAAGCTGTCATCAAGCTGCTCAAAGCAGCTGAGGTGAGTCAGACAGGCAACTTAGGCGCAGCTCCGCCTAAGATCAAACAACCTCCCCCGAGTATCAACACGCAAACGCAGACTTTGGAGGCCGGAGCGAAAAATAATTCTCCTGACTTGGCAGGACAAATGCAAGAACGGACACTGGAGTTGTTACAAGTGCCGTACGTGTCCACTCCTGTCCTGAGACCCACACCGTTGGGTTCTCAGAAAGACGATAGCTCGCACGCGGATGCTGACCAAGAAGACGGAAGTCAGAGCGGACATGACCGGGACAGCAGCGAGGATAGTGTGCATGTGCTGGGAGAGGATAGTCAAGAAGAAAACAACCGAGCATACCAGCCTGGCAACTCTACACCTGAATGCCAGTCCACGCCGGAGGACGGCAGCCAGGATGGAAGTGAGAACGAGAGGAAGGAAGATGGCAATAGCACTGGTAGTGAAGATGGAAGGACGGGTAGTGAGGATGGAAGGCCGGCGATCACTGTCAAGACTGCCAAGACCAAAAAGACTACTAGAGCTCGCGATGGGAACAAGAACTTCGTCAGAGACGAGTCGGACATCAGTGAGGAGAGCAACGGAGGTAGTCAAGGGGAAAGCGGAGACAACTTGAACAGTGAAGATGGCACCGCCAACGGCGGCAGCACAGACAGCAATCCCGGCGGGTCTGAGGACGATGACAGTACTGACTCGCCGGATGAGCAGCGGGTTGAACAGAACCGCATTTTGCGGGACCGGCTGGCTCGTGTCAGCCAAATGCACGGCGACTCTTTGCGAGAGCTGCAGAACTTGAAAAACTCCGAGAAGCGTGAGTCGATCCGGAAGGCAGCCTTGTTCCAAAGTCTTGCCGACAACCAGGAACTTGTGACGGCCCTGGGTGCCCAGAACAAGGAGCTGATGGCGATTCCACAGAAGCTTGCCAAGGAAGTGCAGAAGCTGACCAAAGAGGCGAAAGAGAGAGAGAAACAGCTAGCGAACATGAAGACAGAAGTTAGGAACGCCAAGGACCTGGTACTAAACGAAATTATGGCCGACGGAGGTTTGGACCTGCAGGAAATGTCGCAAGCTCAACTGATGCAGTTGCAGCTTGTAGTGAACAAACTGCAAAGCACGATTCCGGCTGAGCTCGCTCGCCGTGAGTCCTTATGCGTCCACTGCGTTACCAAGCCACGACAAGTTACCTTAGTGCCTTGTGCTCATCAAATCGCCTGTGTGACCTGCAGCCAGGTGTGACCCCCTCCCTCCTACACAGAGTATTTTGTAGTCAATTTAAATGTGTATGTAGTATTATCTGCATGTATATAAATAGCATGCGATGAGTTGCTTTGCTCACTTCTGGTGTTACCAAGATGCTACACGCCTGAAAAGTCTTGCCGTTTCAGACGTTCATCTTTCTTTGCTTTGCTTGTCTTGTCTTGTTAGGAGTTGCAGCAGTGCCCTGTGTGCCAAACGGCAGTCAAAGAACGAGTTATGACCCATCGGTTTGGTTT
Source organism: Paulinella micropora (assembly GCA_019918135.1). NCBI lineage: Eukaryota > Cercozoa > Imbricatea > Euglyphida > Paulinellidae > Paulinella > Paulinella micropora. The sequence continues at coordinate 48,173 of WBZZ01000946.1, read as the reverse complement.
GTCCAAACCGCCCGAGAGTCAGCTTGTTGGTTAACTTAGAAGGTGTGTTTGGTTTGAGGCACAGCAACCGCAACTGCTTGTTTTTGGTTTTGGTCACAGCAGCTTGTATCGGTTAGGCTCACAGCCGCTTGTTTGAATTTTATATATTAGTGGAGAGAGAGAGAGAGAGAGAGAGAGAGAATTTAGGTACATCAGCTTGTTTTGGTGACATATTTAGGAAGAGAGAGAAAGAGGGAGAGATTGCTAGGTAAGTGTATTTATGTATGTATTTCCCTCCACTTACCTTGCCACCCTGGATGTAAAAAAAGAAAGTCCAAACCATGATGGAAAAAAACCTATACACTTTGGGGACCTATCAAGTCCCCTCGTGGCAAATCTTACAAACAGCCTAATAGGCCCTGTGGAGACGATATACCATCTTGGATGTTTTGAGCCATATTTAGCAAAATAGACATTTTGGAGGTTTTGATTCGTTGTGGAGATTTTTTTTCTTTTTTTTTCTCCCAAGGGAGGCAAATTTGGGCTTAGGAGGGATAGTACATATATATCATGTATACATGCAGAGATGTTTATTCCGACCCTTGAAACAGGGTACCCTGGAGTTGCTATAGCCTCTCCCCCCCCCCCCCCCCCCCCCGGGTCACAGTCAACTAGCAAACTGAAAATTATATTCAGATATCATACTGGCGGTCAGAATATAAATTGGTTCAACTGAACGGTGGCATTTTGCAGAAGTTGTATTAAATTTGCAGATGCGAGTAGCCTTTCAATCACACCGATTATTTCTGACCACAGTTCAAACATTGGGTATGAAATCCAATTTGATGGTTAACTTACACCTGGATGTTTCCTACTACAAATTTCATATTTATAACTGGTTTTACCGACATGATCATTATTCATAATTGTTTGTTGTTTTCGACTAGCACTTGGAACACCTATTCAGTACTCGAACTCAAGTTTATAGTTGAAGTTGTGTGGTCAATTTTGTTTAACTGTTATTTTAACTAACATTCAGCAAAACTACTCACGCCGCACCATACTAATTATTGTTACACATGACGGTAATTTCAACGGTACGCTGTTTACATGTGTTTGTAACTGCGGTACACTAGTAATTAAAGTCACTTATCAGACTAAGCACTTTAACGACCGGCTAAAATCACAGTATCACTACCGTTGACTTTTCACTATTTTTGACCGGCCCGTTAGATTCTCCTCTGCACTACGTTTCGACTTCACAAAGTAGTTTTCGATTTCGTTCAGAAATGACTTCAAACGATCAATTCAAAGTTCTTTTTAGAAAAGATCACTCTTATTATCTTTTCCCCCGACTGATTTCCAGTGAAACAAGCACGTTGCGGTTTTTTCAATTATATTCGAAAGATATTATATATTTAATGCAAGCCGCGGTCTATATTAATATCCACTCAATTCAAGCACTCTGATAATAACCTAATCTTCCTCTGCAAAAGAGAGGAACTTGAATCAGTATTACAATAACCCTTAACCAGGCCGGCAATCCACATTTGTTGATTAAAAGTTTGAACACATTTGTGGATCTTTGGATTGTTTAAGTTTTTAAGCTACAAATGTGGCACTTGAATATTAGCAGTACTTTGTCTTAAATAATCATGAATTCAGTTCTGTCATATTTAAGCGAACTATGAAAAAAAACCGATCATTAATAACGTCAAAAGTCATCAAATTTATTAATAATCAACAAATATGGCTGCATCCTGGCCGCGCCTCGCGCTGGAGCGACGAAGGTGTTGCGTGTGTGCCACGCGAAACAATCACAGGTATACTAACTACGGCAAAAAAGAAGCGGCACTTGAATTGGAGCAGTAAGCACTGGTACGCTTCCTGACCCCGTTGAGCATGCACACTACGTTGATTAGGTATTGACGCCGGTTTGCTGAGAGACTCAGTTAGAAGCCACGATACAGGTTGAATCGACACTTTTAATCCGCACGTAGATAGCAGAACTGACCGTGAAACTCAAAGGTAATAATGAAACTGAAATAAAGTCCGCGCGACTGTACATGATTATTACAGAATGATTAGTGTCCAATCCTGAATGCCAATATGGACCGTTACGTCCGTTACAATTATTGACTAGAATTATACGGATAAATTACTTACCAGTCACAAAGTAATCACTAAAAGTAAAACGTAGTTGTCCTATTAACGCTCCCCCTTAGTTCTATGTCGATAATGTAAGTTATAAGTAATCAATACATCTACAATTAATAACTATTGCATATTACGATAATGGCCATTATTTCAGGTTGAAAAACTGAAATAACAATTACAGTTTGACAACCTCAAATAATAGTTAAGTCTCAAAACTGAAAAATTGCCAATCCTGTTCTAGTCCGCCCGCCTTCGCTTCATTGCCGCAATGGCATCTCGTAATGGCCTCTATTTCAAGCTGAAAAACTGAAATGACAGTCAGACGGTTTGACAACCTGAAATAATTATTCGATACGATTAAAACAATAGCAGTAGGTCCTTACAGTATGACCACATCAGTACGTAAACTGAATTACATTATTGACTCCATGAGTCCAATATAATTAGTTAATCTTGCCATTCCGCCAATACAAAACTACTTCCGCAGAATTCCGCTCTGTCGGCTGATGCACTTCTTCCGCTCTTGCCGCGATCAACGACCGATGGTGGATGATCCACGCGCTTCGTTCTCGCGCTCGACTTCTACTTCAACTGGGACAACGCCAAAAGATGCCGGTCAACTACCTGCGCAAAACACTGCCTGCACACTTCAAAGAGAGAAGAATCACAAAACAACAACATTAGTTGACTTTGCGTAAATTTGCGTATTTTGCGTGAGTTTGCAGACTTGAGATGTAAAATTATGGATCAAGTGTTACCATAAATTTACTAACGAGATATTCGAATTGGTCCTTAGGAACATGTTTGGTTAATACGTTTGCTATTTGTTTCTTAGTTCCTACCTTTACAAACTTAATCTCATTGTCTCTCTGTGCATGATGAATGAAGAGCAGTTCTAAGGGTAAGTGTTTAGTACGTGGTCCTGACATTCCCCTCTCTGCTGCTAAGATAGTCTGTGCATTATCTTCGTAAAGCTCTATCGGCCCTTTCTATGCTATACCTAACTCTTCTGTGATGTGTCTGATAGCCAATCCTTCTCGTATGCACTCTGCTGCTGCGAAAATTTCCGCGTCATTAGAACTTAGTGCAATTCTTGTCTGTCGTTTCGATAACCAAGCTACCGGGTCTCCACCCCAAAGCACTATATAACCTGTATGTGACTTTCCGATTTTCTTACAGACCTTATGCGCAGCATCTGGCCATAAAGTAATCTTGGGGTACGTCCTTCCTTCTTGTGACGATTTAGGCCCGTGAAATGCAATACCGCGATACGAACTTTTCAGATATCTGAAGATCCTACCTAGTAAAGCATAAGCAAGTCCTGGATTTACTGTTTGCATCACGCTAGCTGCATTCAGTGCTTGATAGCATCTGGACGTGTCATCTTAGTTAGAAACAAAAGTTTACCCACCAAACTAGGAATTAAATGCTTTCTAAGAGCGCTTGTTTCTCCCAGAGGTTCGGGCTCATGTTCTGCACTAGGAGTGCTTACTGGTATAACATCGGAATATCCTACATCCTTTAAAGATGTGTTTCTGATACTTCTTCTGATGCAATAAAATGCGTCCTCCTTCCTGAACTATCTCTATCCCTTTGAACTCTTTAGCCACTCCCAAACGCTTAAGAGGATAAAACTTTTCTAGTTTACTAGCGAAACGGTCATACGCTTGTTCGTTAGGAGCTGGGAAAATAAGATCATCTACATAATTGGAAAATGCCAATGATAGCATCTCTTATCGGCTTATCTTTTTCAACGAACATACATAAATCTGAGTCTAGTAACCTGAATCCTAATTCCTCTAACTTAGGGGCTAAAATCTCATACCATCTCCTACCAGCTTGCGGCGCGCCATACAGAGCTCCATCTACTCTCCATATCATGCCTTCATGCTCTTCACTGTCTATCCCATCGGGTGCATACGCATAAACAGGATCATGCATTCGTGCATTTAGATAAGCATTTTTGAAGTCTATACCGTATAGCTTATGTCCATGCCATGCTGCAAGCTTAGACAAAAAGAGTAATGAGCGATGCGCGGCACAGGGCACAAATAATTGATCTGGGTTATAGCTAACTCCTGGCTCTAGCATATCTCCCCGCAAAGCTAACCTTGACTTAATGAACTTACGTCCCTTTTCGTCTAGTTTGACTTTATGTACCCATGTTAGTCTCACTACTTTTACTCCTTTTTCTTTCGCTTCCTTAGGGCTTACCCACGTGTAAGTGTTAAAAGACTTTAGAGCTTCAATGTCTTTATCCATTCCTGCTTTCAACTCTTTCGCGGTTAATCCCTCATCAACGATTGCCTTTGGTACCTTCAATGTCAGGTACAGTAACGCAGTGGTTTGATCCTCTACGATACTTTCTGCGGACATCTCGGGATGCTCTAGTTCTCCGACGGGTCTTATCCTATCTATCCGATACTTTCTAATTTCGCTATCTAACATCTTTTCTACTTGACCGTCGTCAAAGATTACGAAGTGACTGGGCTTAGGCATCTTACGAACTTTAAGTCTCTCTCCCTTCTCGCATGGCTCTAAGACTTTTCCTTCTCTCTTAACTGATTGCCAGTTGTCTCCATATTCTTCCTTTGCCCATTCTTCTCCGAAAGCTACTCCCGGAACACTAACTCTCTCTCCTGTCAATGTAGCTGCTTTAACTGCTGCCTTCTTTTTCGGAGGTGGTTGTGTAACTGGTGTCCTACCCTTAGCTTCTCGTTTCCCTCTCACTATGTTAGCTGTTGTGACTTTGTCACTTTGCTCCCAAGTGAGGCCCTTTGTCCCTCTACGTACCTCCTACTAGGGTGGTCTGCTTCGGGGCTTTGCGCCTCTAACGATGTGACGGGTGTTACCCCATCATCCTTGTCGTCAGCTAGTTCTACCTTCGACTCTGATGGGAGACCGGAATCTGGACGGTGAATGTCTTTTTCTTCCTACAACTCCTCATGTTTGTCTAACTCCCCCTCATCTTTATGTTCGGGTTCGTCTAACGGCTGTTCTAGCTGTACGGTGTCATTACTCTCCCCCTCAGATTCCTCGTCGTCCCATCTAACTTCTCTGGGTGGGTGAGCATCCTTGCCAACTACATTGTGGTTAAAGCGTACATTACGCACATTTGTGATGACCTTTCGAACATCCCAGACTCGGTATAGTTCCTTAAATACCTCGTATCCAAGTAACATTACACGCTTTCCCCTACAGTTGCCTTTGCCTACCTGCTTTCCTATGTACATTACACCTAAACATCCTATAGGCTTAAGTTGTCGGATAGCTGGCTTGTAGCCCACACATTGCTCAAAAGTTGAGGTTCCTTTCCTAGGCCCTGTCATGGCTGGTAGAATGTTGTGCAAGGTTGTGGCTGTGTGTTCCATTTCCGCCCAAAACTGGGTGGCAAATTAGCCTCATATCGCATGGCCCGGGCTGGTCCGGCTGTGATGTCGTTTACCTTCTCAGCTATGGGATTGCCATCTTTATCATTTGGAGCACTAGTCTTCCAAATGAATTGTAGGGGTTTCCACCACTCTATAATCTCAGTTGGGACATCGAACTCGTTGTCGCAAGTGATCTGTCTGACTTTCTTCCCTGTCTGCCTTTCAAACCATACTACCGCTTGCTTCAAACAGTCTACAAACTCGTTCTTGTAACGTAAATAATAATCTTTGATGTAGCCCGAGTAATCGTCTGTAACGCAAAGTTTATAGTACTTACCGTGAATTGACATTACCGCCCAAGGTCCGGAAGTATCTACATGCAAAATCTCACAAGGGTAACTCGCTCTCCTAATTCTATTAACCTTAAATCTGGATAACACTTTAGCTTTCCCCACCATACAGGCTTCACAAAAGCTAACACTATTCTCGCTTCCTGTCAACTTTCTACCCATTGCCTTGCCTAACGCATAGGTCTTCGGTAAAGCTTTATGCCCACTACACTGATGTATGACGTAAATGTCAACGGGCTTGCCCTTCTTACCTTTCTCAGGATACATAGCGTATAAAACGCTGCCTCTAGCTTCCTCGTTCTCACTTACTCTCGCTTGCTTGCTCTCACTTTCTCTCTCTTTGGGGATTCCCGCCCCGCTTACCCCGTCTTCTTCTTCTTCTTCTCTTTCACTTTGGGGTTGTAACGCTCGTTTATGTTGAGGGGCTTGTCTTTTTCATTGTCCCAGCGATAGAGCATGCCAGGCGTAAGCCCCCTCACGATCACGTCACTCTCTTTAATCCTTATGGGGTGCTTTAGGATTATTAGTTGCCCATTTTGGTGAATGATAGATCTGTGGTGGTTGTGGTCCATGTTTCCAGTAGACATAATGTTGACTGGCACCCTGTTGTCTAACAACATATCTTTCTTTACCAAAACTGGCTTTCCCGATCCATCTATTCTTGTCAACCTCGCTTGCCCCATGTTTCGCACCACACTCTCTCCGTTTCCGGTGACTAAGCTAACGGGTTCAATCTCTCGGACGTTGGGTAAGATGTGCGGTGTGCATGCTATATCCCTGGACGATCCGCTGTCTTGAACTATCATCTTTTTCTTGCGTCCTACCATCTCGCTATCGTCTACCATGAGATTGTGATCTTCCTCTTCTTCCTCCTCACTCTCTTTGTTTTGGGCTTTGTTCTTTCTTTCCCTCTCAAATCTCTCCTCGTATATCCAATCAAGCTCTTCTCGTGCCTCGCAATAGTACGTCGATTTAAAGCTTATGGGAATTCCCGACCTCATCTCCTTGGAGGTTCTGGAGTGTTCTAGGTATTCCGGGTCAAACTCCTCATCATCCTCCTCCATATCTGAGTGGCCGTCTATCTCCCGTCTCTTCCTGTCAAACTCCCTCTTTCTCACTGCTGCCTGTTGTGGACTGAAGAACTTGTATGCATCTCCTGAGTGTAACTTCCGCAAAAGTGCGTTCAGTGTAATCCCTCTCGCTTCTACCTCATGCCAAATCTTCATAAGGTGGGGCATCGATCGCACGATGAAAAGAGCGAATTGATAATCGTGGTTCTTAGCTAAGTCGAGTATTCCATAGTCTATTATTCCTAACAGCTCTGTGTAAAACTCGTTTTCTTTGCCGTCCGGGTCGTAACATAAACCCTCTTTCACTACTATGTTTTCTGCTCCCTTCGTTAACGCATATAGCAACCTAGCTATTTCCGTCTTCTCAGGTATTGGATGTCCTTCACTATGTCTGAACTCACACTCCCACTTAGCTCTTTCCTTGGCTTTCGTACTCTGAGTGGTTTTAGCTGCTCTCTTCTCTATGACTGTCTCTCTTGTGATTTGTCTACTGCATGCTTTAGAAATACCTCGTTTACAGCCCAAAACACATCTCTCAACAGTCCATCTGCCTCGGCTACTCTCTCTCCTTCCTTCTTTGTCATCATCACGACATCTCCCGTATCATCGTCCAAAATACACAGGTTGTTCAGCTGTTCACTTATTCTCTTAAAGTCCTCAAAGCTTATCACCTTTCCGTGTTTTGTGTCTCTTTTACTGCTCTTCCCCACAGGTGTTTCGTGTGTGTGTGTGTCGCTTGTCTGCTCTGTCTGTGACTCTACACTGTCTCCTACTCTATCCAAAGGAGACGGACCTTGTGGTAGTAGCGATGGTGGCCAAGACTTTCCCTCACTTGTCCCTCCTACACGCTCCACAGGCTCAATGTAAGCAGTCTCTCTTTCTGCTCTGGTCCCGCCGGTCCGTGCCTCCTTTCCTGGCATCATAGCGTCATTCCGTGAATCTGTACTAACCCCTTTCTTACTGGGTTTTTCGACACTTTCCTTGTCTTTTTCTCCGATATTTACGGGACTTAGCGAGTTTTTCTTCACGGGTTTTGCCGCATCTTTTTGCAAGATTTGCTGTGCACTCGCCCCCTTTCCCTCCCTCTCTCTCAGTATGCTTATCATCTCACTCTCGGACGGATAATCACGGGAAGGACGTGGGCGACGTGAAGGGTCTTGTGCTAGGTCAATGTCAGGGAATAGTGGGTCTTGACGGGCATGATAACCCCATAAGTCTGCATACACTAGCCTCTTTGCTGCCTCACCCGCCTTGCCCCAACTCCCCCCCTGTCCAAACTTAACTCCACACTGTTCTCCCTTCCAGTTCAGCCCAGTACAACGAGTGGTTAGTGGGCCTGTGGTGTGGCTCTTAGGAGCGGATTTAGTGAGGCGTGGTGTTTCGTTCTTTGTCTGTCTAGAGTTCTGAGGGGGTGTGGGTGTCGGTTTCTCACTTGCTTTCCGTTTCTCTTTCTCTTTCACTTGCGAGGGTTTTGGTTGCAATGGTGAGGGTTGCACACGTTGTGTGTCTCGTGAGGTTGTGAGGGCAGGAGTGGTTGTTGTAGAGGTGTCGGGGTGTTGAGCACTAGTGAGGGTGCGGGGTGGAGGGTTGTGGGGTCTGTCTCGGAGTGTGTTTCGAGCCAATGGAGCACTCGACAGTCCCCCCCCCCCCGCCCCCACGGGCTCTTGCGGGTTGATCTAAGGGTTTGTTCTCACTTTGCTCCTTTGGAGGCTCACTATCCTCCTCGCCCTCTTGCTCTGCTTCACGAGCAATAATGCTTTCCCCACTTTCTATGTTTCCCTCCATTTGCTTCTTCTGCACCCTCCATCATGACTAGCCCATACTCTTCTTCTTCTGAGCTGTCTTCCCCTTCAGACTTATCTCCTTCTTCCTCCTCACCCTCCTCTCCTACTTCTCCCCTCATAAGAGTGACTCCTTTGGCTCCTTTCTTTCTAAACTTGCCACTCTTGTCTCTTTGCTTCCCCTTTGTGGAGTCAGAGTGAGCTGACTTTGGACTAGTTCGTTTGGGGCCTGACTTTTGTTTGGGGCAAAAACGCTTTGTGTGTCCAGTCTGGTAGCAGTTATAGCATGTCGCAGTCAGCCACCACTCCTGCTCTGAACTATCACTTCCATTCTTGCTGTCCTTGTCCTTCCCGTTCTTAGTCCATTTCTTGTTCTTCTCTCTCTTTTCTCCCTTCTCTCCTCCCTCTCCCTCTCCAAACAGTAGATTCGCTCCCTTACCCTCTCTCTTTCTCTCTTTCTCCTTCCTACGTTCCTTTCTCAGTCTCCTCTGCTTCGCTTCCCACAACACGTAAATTTCTCTTGCCGACTCTACCATATCATCATGTGTTGGCCTGCTCGCTGCTGCTAATCTATAATGACCGTTGAGGTATGCGGGCCCATAGGCCTCATGCTCTGCTAGCTTCTCTAACAACCCATTTACTGCTTCCTCTGGCTCAAAGGGCTTCCCTCTCAGGGCTTCTAGCCAGTTCTTCTGCAGTAGATGTTGTGTTAGATACTCATCCATATCCTCTGTCGGTCTCGGTCTCATCTCTTTAAATGCTTTCTCCTCTATGTATCTCGCCGCACCACTTAGATTACCGTATTTTGCTTTGACAATGCAGACTTTCTCAAACTGGCAATCAACATTTTTACTGCGAAGAAATTGAATCACCTTAGATTCCGAGAATGCTGTTGTTACGAGAAGTTGGAACATTCTGCAGCGATGCAGATACTGCTGTTCTTCTCTGTATCTCTTCTTCCTCAGCAAGTACACGTCCTTGTTGGTTCTTGTCATCGCTCTTTTCTTCTTTCTGTTCGCTCTATCCTCCCAAGCTTTCTTCTCTTCCCAAGCTTTCTTCTCTTCCTTTGAGAGGTCTTTCCAGTTGGCAGGTTTCTCTGTCTGTGTCTTCTGGTCTTGTGGTATTTGGCTACTTCTCTGTCTCTGTTATCGTGTTTGTTGTGTCTCTGTTTCATCTTCTTCGTCTGATCCTTCCGGTGTGTTCACCTCGTGTGGTTCTCTCTGTTCTTCCATTTCTTCTGCTTTTCTCATCCTGTCTCTATCAAAACCATAGTATTTTGTTATTGCCGCTTCATTGTCTTGGAAAGCATCATAAAACATATCACCGAGTGTTGTGCTAATCCCGTACGCATACTCCTCTATCTGTTAATAGCAACTCTGTAAATCTTTTCTATTCCCGCTAAACACCGGTGTGTGAGACATCAATTATCTCATGCTGATCGCATGGTGCAGAAATTCGTTTCCCCAACTGCTCATAACAGTTGATTAGGTAATACCCAATCACTCACGGACCTAATACCTTAGACACCGGTTTGCTGAGAGACTCCGTTAGAAGCCACTATACCAATCGACACTTTTAATCCGCACGTAGATAGCAGAACTGACAAACTCAAAGGTAATAATGAAACTGAAATAAAGTCCGCGCGACTGTACATGATTATTACAGAATGATTAGTGTCCAATCCTGAATGCCAATATGGACCGTTACGTCCGTTACAATTATTAACTAGAACTATACGGATAAATTACTTACCAGTCACAAAGTAATCACTAAAAGTAAAACGTAGTTGTCCTACCAACGCACTACGCATTGAACAGCATTTTCGAGCTTTGCTGCTTGTTTTTTTTCACCTGGTAAGACTGAGGCTGATAGGAGGTGGCCCGGGCAAGTATATTTCTGCCTTCCCACGACCACACTGGACCTATTGTACTACCTTTCATGACGCCAGCCTGGCACAGCAATTTC